>JAJJWW010006801.1:0-131169 GCA_023531295.1 Papaver armeniacum
TCGTATTTCTAACGTGTACATTCAAAATCACAATGATACCTTCTCCATCCTAATTAATTATCATTCATTTATAACTTCTGAGGCCTCGGTGCTCATTCCACAACAAACCTTTTTTTTTTTTTTTGTACTCATCTGTTCACACACCAAATGCCTAGGTCAAAAGGTATATATATAGAAATGTAATTTAATACTTAGACAGTGGTAGTGTTCATCATGAAATGTATCAAAAGAAAAGTCACCATTTTCAAACAAATTTTACCACGTTTGGCTAGAAAGCAGTGACAAGAAACAAACCTCTTCAATGAGAAGCAAATAACCACTCGATAAAAGGCTGGGTATTAAGAACTCTTACTATGAAAAAGAAAACACAAGAAAGTATAGCTTCCCGGAATAGGAGATACGGGTGGAAGGTAGACTTGGCTCCTTCCGGTGGTTTCAATTTCTTTTACTTTTAACTTTTGAGCCTCTACAAAGAAGTGATTACTTCCCTATAGAACCACAACAATCTACTCCTACATTGTACTTACCACAAAATTCTAAGCCTCTTGTTTTTCTTTCAGCAAAACATGAAATTTCTACAGGTATTTCTCACCGTGTCCTTGTTAATTGTTCTTCTGGTTGTTTCATCTCCTACTTTCAACCATACTATGCAACAAAACTAAGGATTCGTCCATTTCTCTGTTCAAATGGTACTTTCTTCAACAACATCACACATTCATCAATTTCTACTTCATTGAATATTTCTTCTCCCTATTGGCTTTCTCCTCGGTAACGTTGCTTTTGGTTTTATAAATTAACTAGTTATCAAGTAGACTAGAAATCAAGATATATTTTTGATCAACTAAACTTGACAAACAAGCTTGAGATAGCAAGCGCTTGCCTCAAGGTTCGACGTGCGGTGCTCTAACAATGACAACTTGATATTCACTTGATAATAATTACGGTCAAAACCGTTTACTATAGGATCAATATCAAGTGATTAGGATTAACGTACAAGTGTAATTTACTTTATTATAATAAGACAATATACATAATCGATGGTAATATGTATTAGCAAACAATAACGTAATATAATGTCAATAATACATAAATTTATTTTGTAATAAATGTGAATTATCACATTTATCACAAAACTGTAATTTAAAGTGATTGTTGGGTAGATTTATTAACATAACATTAATTTTTAAGAGGATATTTAATTGTTATACAATTGGAAACATATAAAATTTTGTATTCACAAAAACATGAAGTTATTATTGTTATTTACTTCGGGAACTTCTATCTAATTAGGAAACTAAACCAATGATTGCTGCAAATGGAAATCGGTGGCCCATATATGTCAATGTGACCATTCCAACAATATTAGACTTGAACTCTCCAGAGTTGCACACTCGTCACTACTCACTATTCAAAGCCATCCTACCTGGAGGAAATCAAGCCTAACTTACAGTAATTTGGTCCATTGATTATAATCAAGCCTACTCACTTTTCCCTTGATAAGTTTGATCATGACTGCCACTACTGAGTTACATTGCATTTATACTCTTTCCACTGACGCATTTGGTTTGTGTAAAGATGAGTAAAATGAGATAAGTTTTGGATTATTGGAGTGAACAGCTGTATCCTTGTGTTAAAAAAACGGTAAGATGCTAGCTTTCAGCTAAAATATTAAATGCAAACGAGTCTGAATATGGAGAAGGTCTCGTTCTGATTTTGAATGGGTACACGTTAGAAATATAAATGTCCCATGAGGAAGGAGAAGTGCCCAATTTACATGAGGTCTCATACGAAATCGTTTCATGCATTATTTCTCAAACATTCAAAACCCTAAGAGTCAGCCCCTGAAGTGCATGCGTCTTGGTTTCAATAACCGAATCACGTGTTAATTACGATTTTTAGAACAAGACCAGATATTTCACAATCTAAAGAAGTTTTTGTTGAAGGTAAAAGTTCACTTACTACAGCGGTGAAAAGTAAAATACTTTTCAACAAACAAAAAGATAAAAGATAGAAAAATATTACACAAACTCCCCGTTAAACTTATGGTTTTCCTAATTCTAAATCACCAGATTCACCACCTTCGGTTCTCCCCTTATCAGCATCCTCACGAGGAAAATCATTACTATTGCAATATCAGATAAAAGCTCAATGACAACAATGCATATAATCCCGATTATCTGGTACTTACTCCACCCATGCTTAGGCCACAGTCTTACAAGACTAGAAGAAGATTTTTTTATCATAATCAGTACTAAAATTAACATCAATTCTTTCCTTCTACAGATTAAAGTCCCCTCCTGTTTACAGTGTCCCCTCCTTCTACTTTGGAGATTGAACTCAAACTCAACAAAACTCAAACTTAGATGATCACTACTCTCAACTATATGTTAATCTTTCCTGCATCCCTTCAGTTAGAAAGACTCTATTTAGAGTCTTGTGGATTCAATGTATAGTGCTTTTTCTTAAAATGTCATTCAATTATTTGGATTCCATGAAGTGCTTTTTCTTTCTTGATCTTGACCAATAAACTTTGTTTTCCATAATCTCTTATGATTGTTCAACAATTCGATCGTCTGAAAGGATATGTGCACTTCCTTATTGGTACACATTAGAAAGTGGAGTGGAGACAAGCTATGTGTCTTACAGAAGAAGGATCAAGCCAAAAAAAATAAAATGAAAATGGAGATAATAAGCCGAAACATCACCTTCACAAAAGTTGCTTTATTGATCTGGAGCTACACTAATGCTTGATTATCAATGCGATCAAGGCCAAATATGAAATTCAGCTTTGGATGAGAGATGAAAAGAAAAAAGCTAGTGACAGTGGTGCATTGCAATGACTTATTGGAGCTATGCAAAGCCTTGATTTTCATTTCTTGGCCTATTATATTACAATATGTTCTCGAAAAATGGCTAACCCAAACACATGACTTGGTAACGGTGGTCATGGTAGTTGGATTTGCTGGATAATGAAGTGAGTGGGAGAGACCATTTCCAACATTTTTGCAGATATGAAATATTATTACTGCTGTTGAGATTAACCGAGTCTGACTCGTTGATTCTGACTCCTCAACAAGAAATAGATTTAAGGGATAATTACCACACAACCACTAGTTAAATTTACTAAAGATGAGATGTAACAGTATTATTACTACAAAGCCGAAACAGATTTAGCTTAATCTAAGGTATTTTCTTATAAAAAAAAAAAAAAAACAGTATTATTACTGACTGGAAACGCCACACTACACGGGTTTTGGTATATTTGTCTTTCATTGAATCATTTTCCTCGGAACATAAAAGGCTAGCTAGACTTCAAAACGAAGAAAATAAGTGCAGTCATTTTCTTGAGAACTTAACCCTAAAGTGGATTTTGAGGTGGCACATCTTTGACAAAACGTATTGTTGAGACAAAATTCAAGAATTAGATTTTTTAGGGATGGCGATCGTAACACAAAACACTTTCATCTAGTGGTGAAAGGTCATAGAACTTTCAAGCCCGTATTATTCAAACCGGGTAACCAAATTGGTTTGTCGTATCGAGTTTGGATGGGAAATTCCTTCTCTGTGGTTCTTGGACGTTGGACTTTTTGATAAAAGTTGAATAGGAGAACAAGGAATGGAAATTCAGTCAATGACTTTTCTAAACATCTAACAACACTTTCAAACATGATGAAACTAAGGTGTTTTTTGGGTCGAGTTTGATGCTATTCTTGATGTCTTCAGAGAATCATTGGCTCAAACAACCTAGAAAACAAAAAGGATCTCCCCATTTTATTCTTTCTTAAAACTTCAAAACTTGGAAATTTTTGTGAGCAGAAACTTTTGGAAATGTAAAAAGAATGATTTAACTTTTCTTTAACTCTACGGTTCTAAAGATGGTGCAAAAAGAAGGAGGACAGAGGTGGGTGGTGTTGATGTTTTCTAATCTAAAGCAAGCATATATACAAAAGAACAATACCATCTTTGATAATCCCTCTGGCTTACCTTTTTCAACTTCAAGAATTGTGGTGCAAACAAACTTTACAAACCTATTAATGAGCTAAGGAGAAATTGAATTCTCTTTCCAAAAAAGAAGCGCAACCTAAAGATTGAGGTTAACAACATCAATAACGTATCAATGGACGTTGGACTGGGAACAAGGAAGAAATCAAGATGGGTATTGCAAATCATTTTGAGATGGCATCTAAAGAAATTTCAAACAACGGTCGTAGAATCAAAAATATGTGTCTTCGGAACTTAACCCTAGAAATCAAAAGAAGTAAAAGTAAAAAGAAAAAGAAAGTGCCGTGAGTTAACTGGGTGTCTACGGCTGAAAAGTAAAAGGACTTTCCTGCATATATATCCCTCTCTACAACTTCTACTTGCAAGCATGAACCAAAGCTAGAATTCTCTTTAAGCGGATTGAGGACTGTATGCAACTCATGAGTTCAGTCAATGATGATGTATCAGACTCTTTCTGGATGAACCTCTTCTTGCAAACCACAAAAGCAGGCCTCTCAATGCTGGATGCTCAAAAGCAAATGCGCTTCATGATGTTCTAACTATGTTAGGCGCTTTAACGTGTTGCACAGATCATTTATTACAGCGAGATGTAACAGACCAAAATCCGGAATGGTGCAAAAATATAGTGAATGCCCACTAATAAACAGCTCAGATAATTGCACTACAGTCTACAAACTACAAAGATCTAAAATTGATAACACAGTGCCAAGGAGGCACAAAGGTATAGAAAAAGCCTAGCTATTGTTTTTAGAAATGGAGTGGGTTAAGGTCGAAAGTTTGGTAATTGCTGGATGGAGATCGTAATGTAGAAGTGATTTTATTATTTTCACTTGAAACGTGTGGTTATATCACTCTTTTAAAGACTCAATCGGACAATCATCATACTCTCTCAACATACCCCCTATCCAAACTCCTATACGCCAAACTACACTATATCAGTACTCCCAACTAATCATCTTCTCTAATTAGCAGCCATAATTTACTTGATAACACAAAGATTTACTAATTTTTTCTTAAACCCCTAAACATTGATTTTCAGTGCAAAAAGAAATTCCACTTTGCTTTCTTTTTCTTTTTTCCTGTCTCTGTCACTGAATTTTATCTTTTCTTTTTGTTATACCCTAACAACCTCGCTTTGAACTCAAGTCTTGGGGTCTCAACACACTTTCATTCATTTAACTTCATTTCATTGAATGAGTTTTCATCGCCATTTGTTTGTTTCTATCAAAGAAGAAATTTGGTACTATGGGTTTGGTTTAATTCTTTGTTTTCTTTAAACCCTTTGTTTTCTTCCACGGAGAATCACTTAACAATTCTCATGAGAAAATTGGTCAGTCAACAGAACAAGAGCTTGACTCGCTCAATCATCCTTGATGATATTAGTAGCAGTGCTAGCTATGACAAAAAGGCTTGTAATCTAATTTGTTCTTTATCGTTTATCAAGCAACACTTTATTAATCCTCCTCAATACTGATTCTAACTGACTATACGGTATAGGGTATGATTCATATGAAGTGCCATTATGTTCCTTTTTTTTTTCTTCGTCTTGACCAGTAGTAATACGCCAACTTTGTTTTCCATCTCTTATGTTTGTTCAATAATGAGTCTAGAAGGATATGCATTTGAAGGTTTGCAGTTCATCATTCTATAGCTCAATGTGTGTGCATGGGCGGTTATCATAAAGATGGCTGATATCCGTCTACATCACTCAACAGAATAAGAAGGTCGGCACTCAGTCTAGATAATGATACAGAACTAAATCAACCAAACACATCGGTCATAAAAATCCTAGCAAGAAAGTCAAGAACAAGAGTATCACCTTGTATCTCTGCCAGTAGAGGGTCATTCTGGTTCATTGTTGTTGAAGATGCAGCTAAGAACGCTTTACTTGATCCTTTTACTTCAACATCTGCTTTGATTTTAATTTCAATTCCAAATACAAATTTTGAATTACTCCCAAGCTGTAAAACACATCTTTCAATTACAACTGCATCTCCAACATTAAGAAACTCTTAAGTTCTTCCGATGCTAATTCAGCATTCCCATCTCCAATAACAACATCTCTAAGCAATGGAAATGACCAATTTATAAACTTATCAACTAACTCTCTAATTCCAAGTGATGATTTTATCTTTTATAATGCTTAACAAAGAGTTACAAGGAGCATAAATCAGCATAACTAAAGCTACCTGAGCTAGATGCTTATAGTCGGAAAATGCTTTGAGCAGACCCAAATTGAGCACCCTTGTGGTCATAAAAACATTCACAGACAAAATTGTATTGAGTATTTCCACCACACGTTGTCATTGGCTTAGATTTAGAGAGGCTAGCAGGTAAACCAATAGCGCTTCCAGAACTTGTGTGGCTTCTTGAGATTTCAACATCCGGTTATCTTCATCGGATGTCCGGTCAAGTCAGAGCCATTCATCTTAAGATTATCAAGACATGACATCACGTCTTTCGATGATGCGTGGAGTGCAGTTAATCCTCTAATGATCCATTTTCATAAATTAGAATATGGTAAAATGGAAATTTCGATCTAATAGCAAGGTTAATCAAGCAAATAGATGTATAAAACGTCAAATAACGCACCTGAAGTCCAAATGAGTAATATCAAACACATATGTTGCCTTAATTTGTCCCTCTTAGTTAAGTTTGCATCTAGAAAGGGTTCGCACAACCGAAGCATCACAGCGCTAAGGTTTACAAACGATCCTGAACTTGCACAAGTGACTGGATCAACCTGTAGTGCACATAAATATGCTAGTAAATCACGATTTAAATGATTGCCTCTCAAAATTTTATATTCCCCCTTCTTAGGAATTTCCTTTGATGTGCAAAAGGTCATTTTGCAACCAGCTTTGAAACTGTTATGTTTTCTAATAGTATAAAGGAAGCTAAAGAGAGAGAGAGAGAATTATGGAAACTGTGTCTCATTGCTAAGGCCATTGCTTTAATAAATTTTCTTGAGAAGGTAAGCTATATTTCAAGGTAAGAAAGAAAATCACCTGGATATGAGCCCTTGTAGCATTTATCTTAATAACCTCTGTAAGATAACTGAGAACACGTCCCCAGTATCACTGTTTTCCAGAACATAGAGACTGCAGGGACGGAGCCAAGACTTATAAGCTACAGTTAAAAGTAAAATGGAAGCTCCCATGGTATAAAACCTTACCTCTTTTTCGCACCGTTAATCCCATTTTGAATACACAAGCTTGGCAAAGGAATCGTCCACATTGATGCCAACATCCGACGACAACATGTCATGCCAGAGTAGTCTAAAGATTTCGTGAGAGTCTCCCTGAAATACAAGTCGGATACATACAGGCAACCATTATGCAACAAAATTCACTAAACTACAAGCAAACTAGTACAGTATTAAACTAAGGGACAAACATACTAACGCTGGACAAATATATTGGAGAGTAAGAACATACATTAGTGAGCTTAGAGGGTAATTACTATGCGATTCCATGGAAACAGCTAAGAGCACATAACAATGGTGGAGACTTTATTCTTTGTTGTGAGCGGTATTTCAGGGGTGGAGGAAATTGAACTTTAGGATACTGAACGTGTTAAGTTCCCTGATTCTCCCCCATCTTTTCTTGCCAAGTCGTCCTTCAGCCTTGAGCCTAGAAATCTTCAAAGTGAGAACAGAAATTAATTTAGGTGGAATGTTCTCTTGCTGTAACCTTTTGCCAATACATTTTTAATTGTAAAATCGAAAAATATAATCGAAGCATGAGATGAGGAGAGGAGAGTGCGAAAACCTGTTCTTTGAGCTCTTAACATCTCCACTTTCTGTTTGGCCGCTCCAAGCTCCACTTGTGCGTGCTTAGTGTTTCTAGAACAGCATCAGGATCATGGCTTATGTGCATGAACATGAGTGTCTTGGCTTTTCCACCATAATTTACATGTGGAGGAAAAAATATGATAAGTGCGAGAGGCTTGTTATACCTAGCAGTTCCTGTAAGGAAAATGAGCATAATCAATATATGATATTGCATTAGTAAAAAACTCAATTTTAGAAGTGATAATCAACAAATTCGAAGTAAGGTCTGGTTAGCGACTGAGTACATCATTAAATAACATAACAAATTGTGTGATTTATGGTGCCGAAGAGTGTCATATAGGTGCAGGATTCAACAAAGAAAGTAGATTATTGACTTCAAGCTCTGCTTTCTGACAGGCAGGGTCGTATTTAGAGACAAATCAAAATAAAACCTTGTCGTTTGAAGGTATTTACAATACACTCCCTGTTCAAGGGCTTAGGTTTTGTTAGAGGATCACATTCCTTACTTTCAACGGACCCGTATTCTGACTTGATTGTATGAATTTAGCACTTGTGTATGTGCTTAAAATATGAAATTGTTGTTACATTAGGTGGATAAGGATATCAATGTGACTATTTTCTTGCAGTGTCTAAGGTCATGTACTGCGCTAAGGCACAATCTGCCTGGGAGTTTAGATTATTTTTTTAATTTTATTCAAATTTTGTTTCATTATACCTTACTTTTGATTTGGGTGTATAACGATTGCTCAATGTGTCTGCTCAATGTGTCGCAGGATGAAACTATACATTGTCCGGTGCCCTAAATAGAGATATCAGATAGCAAAGGAGGAACGATTTATTTTTGAAGTTGAACCATTAGAATCTGATAATGCTGTTGGCAACCATCTATTCTCTTTTCTTATTTTCTCATGGGTCTGGTTCAATGAAACTTGTTGTAATATGTGTTAAGCTTATATAGCTTTTCAATGCATATCATTCAATAACAACCAATTTGCTGGCAGCTTACACCGTTCTTATTTTCCATTATTTTTTCCTGTATTGGAGTGCTGAGTCTAATTAGTTTGTTGTTCAGGAATTTAACTGCTACAATATGGATAAGAGTTGGATGCAAGGAAAATCTAGGTTGCATCCTGCATATAAAAGAGGTCTTAAGCAATTTATCAAGATTGTTCGCGATCACACAGATAGCATGGGAAGGACTCGTTACCCGTGTGCCCGATGCAAAAATAGTCATTTGGAGCCCATCCAGGTGGTTGAAGATCACTTGCAAGATTTTGGCATACACAGGAATTATACACTATGGATACACCATGGCGAAGATTATTAAACTGTCTCTGATGACGACGATATTGATGAGGAAGAAACACAAGGTTATACAGCTGATGGGGTTAGTGAACTTCTTGAAGATGTGTGTGCCAGAGCAAACAACAATGAAAGTTCAGGTACACAAAACAGTTGTGAAAACATAGATATGTTTGATAGTCTCTTGAAGGATGCCTGCGAGCCTTTGTATCCTAATTGCAAGAACTTTTCGAAGTTAGAGTTTGTTATGAGGTTGATGCATATCAAGTTAATGAATCACATGAATAACAAATCATTCCAGATGATCCTTGATTTGATTACAGCGGCATTGCCTGAAGGTGAGACACTTCCAAACACCTACTACGAGGCTAAGAAATTATTAAGGAACCTTGGACTTGGTTATACAGTAATTCATGCATGCAGATACGATTGTGCACTTTTTTGGAAGGAAAATGAGAATCTTGAAGAGTGTCCCAAGTGTAATGAGCCAAGGTATAAAGTTCTCGAGGAAAAGGAAAGAAGATACCTCAGAAAGTATTGCGTTATTTTCCACTCAAGCCAAGGCTGCAGAGATTGTTCATGTCAAGGATGACTGCTAAAGATATGAAATATTGGAAAAAAAAATACAGAAAGCGGAGAAAAATGTTTTTAGGCATCCAGCAGATTCTAAAATTTGGCAAGAGCTCGACGAGAAACATAATTGGTTTGCCAAAGATTCACGTAATGTCCGTCTTGGCATTGCAAGCAATGGGTTTATTCCATCTAATGACCTCAATGGAAAACCACGCAGTATTTGGCCTGTAATTGTTGTTCCATATAATTTGCCACCTTGGAGATGCATGAAAGAGCCTTTCATATTTTTGACTCTACTAATACCAGGACCTAACAGAATCCCTCCTCGGGCAACCAGCATAACCTTGGTGACAACTTTGGATCTCACCCCAGATGAACCGAAGTAACAACAATCCATGAGGGTAAGAGCTAGTTCCATTGACGGGTGAAGGACTAACAAACTCAACCAACTCGCACCCATGAGCCATGATCCAACAAACAATTAAGAGTAAAGCCCCAAAACAAGATACAACTTGAGCCTCCCAACCAGCGTTACCAGCGTCACCACCTACGAACGAGATTGAACCACCTTTATTAGTTACCATGATGAATTTTCCTCCTAATGAGCATCATAGGGATAGCATGATGACTGATGGACCACTAACTAAACTAGCGAAAATGATGAATTGACCTACACCAAATGGCAATACCCCTGTTCCGTTTCAAATTGCTCTTCTCATAGATGTAAAACTATTTGTTTTCTATGGAAATCTGGTGGTACTGGAAGAACAACCCCATCATCCCAAACAATTTCTAAGCATGAGGTCTCGCACTGGTGTGAGATATCTCTTTATTTCGACTGGCACGATAAAAAGCTGATGTAAAATAATTGTGAGTGTAAAAGAGGTGTAAGTAAAAGTTGTACTATATAAAATGAGAGTCTCTCTTTTAGGTTTTCGGTGTGTTTTTTTTTTTTTTTTTTTTTTTTTTTTGAAAAAGGCAAAGTTAAAATAAATAAGAAGGGGGCTAAGGTAGTACCCTCAAAAGATACAAGAAGAGATGAGCCAAGAGTATAGAGAGCTTACAACAACATTACTCTCTAAACAAACTCGCCCAATCGAATACAAAATCCCCAAACTTAATATTCATAAACGAAACAACATTGATGGACCAACTAAATAACAACGATTTAATGTCTATAACAAGAGAGTTCATCGGTTTTCTCACTTGTTTCTTCGCAATTAGAATGTCATTTCTTTCCAACCACACAATCCACCATATAGCAAACGGCACACAATTTCGGTGTTCACTTGATTTACTTTGTTCATTGAAAAGCCTAATAGGGTTTCTACCCCGCCTCTCCACTTCTCTTCTTCTTAATCTTGGATTTGAACTCCATGTATACAATTAAAGGGATTTCAGTTTTCATCTTCTATGAGTTTTGAAGTCTCCAGATCTGTGAAAAATCTCAGGATCAGTTTAATAAAAGCAACAACGAGATGGCTCATTTTCATAAACGTAAAAGTGGTTTTGTACGGAAAATCTGGTGGTGGTGGAAGAAGAACATCTTTCAATTCCATCAGTGAGCATTATGATTTCTCCTCTCAAAACAATTGTATAATTAGTGATGTCCCTACATCCACTTCCGCCGCCACCCGCATCGTAATTTGTATTATCACGGCTACTACCAAATCCGCCATAAGTATTGCTCCTATCTTCATCACTATAGCTTGTCTTTCTTTATAATAAGAGACCCTAAAACGCCACATGGCATCACCATAATCGTTTTGATCTGTGATGAAGCCACGTCTTACTATTTTCCATGTCATTGCAATGTCATCATGCTTCTTCATTATCTATTCTCGTTAGACACATCTCTTCACATAAAAACCACATAACAGTTATCGTAAAAGACACCTTACAACGGATAGCTATCGCATAAGATACCTTACTAAACAAATATGGGTTTTATCTTTCTCACACAAGCTTGTTGAGACCGATTTCATTAAGCAGTATTTATATGAGTTACAAGATGTAGAAGCTAAGAAAGCGTAACAGCAAGAGCTGAAAAATAGGTACAACAAATAAAACGAAAGACTAAACCTAATAACCTATGGAATAGGACTTTACAACAGATAAGTAGGACGACTAGTTTGATTTATAACAACAACCTACATATGATCCGTGCGCTTGTACACGTGAGAATAATGTGAGGAGTTTGGGAGATTTAATACCCCCCTCAAGTTGGAGCGGTAGAACCTGAACGAACGCCCAACTTGCTAACCAAACGACCAAATTGTGGAGCTCCCAGTGGCTTTGTAAAAACATCCGCAAGCTGATCCGCAGATTGAAGATGCTTTGTAAAATTAATCCACTAAGTAATTTTCCGAACGAAATAACAATCTATTTCTATGTGTTTAGTACGCTCGTGAAAGACCGGATTTTGAGCAATGTGAATTACAGCTTGACTATCACAAGAAACTGTGATAGGTAGAGGACATGGAATATGCATGTAAGTGAAAAGATAATACAACCATTGTAATTCTGCTGTAAGATTTGCTAAAGCACGATATTCGGCCCGAGAAGAACGAGCCGATGAGGGTCATTACTTTGATTTCCATGAAATAAGACTATTACCTATTTTGACTAAGTAACATGTAGTGGAACGACGAGTCATTGGAAAACCTGCCCAATCAGAATCGGTGTACCCATGCAGGGATAGGGAACTAGTAGAAGATAGAAAAATTCCATGACCAATAGTACCCTTAAGATATCGTAGAATACGATGAGCAGCATCAAGATAAGATGTGCGAGGTCGTTGCATAAACTGACTAAGATAATTCATTGAGTAAGTAATATCAGGACGAGTAACTGTGAGATACAGTAGACGGCCAATTAGACGCCGGAAAATACTGGGATCACGTAATTCTTTACCATCAGTAGGAAGTAACTTAATGTGTGTATCCATTGGGAAAGAAGAGGTACGAGCCCCCCTGAGACCAGAATCCTTTAGAATGTCAAGGATATATTTTCGTTGGCATAAAACAATTCCTTTAGAAAAACGAGAGACCTCAATACCTAAAAAGTATTGTAAGCGGCCAAGGTCTTTAATTAAGAAATGAGAAGCCATGTGTAGCTTAAGAGAATTGATGAAATTATCATCGTGCTGATGATAATTATATCATCAACATATACTAGGACAAAAATCGAAGTTGTATCCCGATGATATGTGAAAAGAGAATTATCACATAGAGATTTTTTAAAACCTTCACCTAGTAAAACTGAACAAAGTTTCGAAAACCATTGACGAGAGGCTTGCTTAAGACCATAAAGAGATTTCTTAAGTTTGAATACCTTAGACTCACCTTTACATGCTAGACCAGGTGGAATGCACATATAAATTTCTTCATCAAGATCACCCAGGAGAAATGCATTGTTTACATCCAACTAATGTAAAGACCACCCTTTGATAGTTGCAACAGATAGTAGCACACATACAGTAACTAGTTTTGCCACCAGAGCAAAAATATCATAAGTAATCGATACCTTCTTGCTGAGTATAACCTTTGGCAACAAGGCGAGCTTTATACCGTTCTATGGAACCACCTGAATTAAATTTGATTTTAAAAACCCACTTACATCCAATGGATGTTTTGCCGGGTGGTAAATCAATCAGTATCCAGGTGTTGTTGGCTTCCAAAGATAGAATTTCCTTAGCCATAGCAGCACGCCACTTTGGACACTTTGATGCATGTGAGAAAGTTTTAGGTTCCTCATTGAGAATAATAGCAGATAAAAAAGACTTGTGTGATGGCTTGAATTGATTATAAGACAAATAATTTGTTAATGGATAAGCTGAAGTGGATTGACACCGTGCAACAGAGCAATGATAATCTTGCAGATAGACCGGTGGGTTTCGAGTACGAGTTGGACGTGATCACTGAGCGACGATAGAAACTACAGGGGTTTTGTTTCTGATAGAATCTAATACTGGTGCTTGCTGAGATGATTGCAGATCAGATTTTGAAGCAATGTTATGTGCTGAGAAGGAGGTGTGATTAGGTGAAGGAGCAGTAAGAGATACTACGGGATGTTGAGTAGTAGACGGAGGTGTAGAAACTGCAGGTGAGATTGAATCACCGGGATTGGCAGTAAATACGGGTAATAGTGAATCACCAGAAGTGAGAAAAGAGGGTGCAGCGGAATGGCCTGTATTGGTTCCAGGCGTGAAATTATCAGTGGACAATTGGAAAGGAAAACCAGATGAGGTGGACTGGCATGTATTGTGTCCAAGTGTGAAATTATCAGTGGACAATTGTGAAGGAAAACCAGATGAGGTGGACTGGCGTGGATTGTTTCCAGGCGTGAAATTGTCAGTGGACAATTGTGCAGGGTGAAAAGATGTCGTGGATTGGGGCAAATCAAATAAATAAGGATCCATAGATTTTACAGGTGCTGGTACATGGAAATTTTGTGACAAATCATCAAAAGAAAGGAATTTTCATAGAACACCACATCTCTAGAGGTGTAAATTGATTTAGTTTCAAGATCAAAAACCTTGTAACCTTTCTGGCCATGAGGATAACCGACAAAAATGCCAGGTTTGGCACGCTGATCAAATTGTGGGAGATACGTGTATTTCTTCCAAAACAAAGGCAGCCAAAAACACGCAGATTTGAATAATCTGGAATTTGACGAAGTAACAGCTCATGAGGGGATTTATGAGACAAGACATGTGATGGTAATTTGTTGATTAAATATGCAGCAGCAAGAACACATTCTCCCCAAAAACGAAGGGGTAGATTCGATTGAAATCTTAATGACCTTGCTACATTGAGCAAGTGTCGATGTTTGCGCTCAACAATGCCATTTTTCTATGGGGTATAGATACAACTTGTTTGATATAGAATACCCTGTGCATGAAACCAAGACTGAAGTTATTTAGATTTGAACTCAGCACCATTGTCAGAACAGAAAGTTTGCAATGATGGAACAAGTAAATTGTTAGTACCAGATGATATACTGGTTAGTTTATGACCAAACTTTGTCATAACAAAGTTGAAAAAATACTGAAGAAACTTCAAAGTTTCTGATTTGGTTTTCATTAAATAAACCCAAGTGCACCTAGAATAATCATCTACTATTGTAAGAAAAATCTTTGTACCAGAAAGAGATGGAATTGAAAAGGGACCCCATATATCAGCATGTATTAGTTGAAAAACATGTGAAGAAGAAGAAACACTTTTATTAAATTTAAGACGAGTTTGTTTCGCCCTTGGACAAACATCACATAAGTGATTACATTGAGAATAAATGTAAGAAAATTGACTAGATAAAAACTTGAAACAATCCTTGTTCGGATGGCCGAGACGACGATGCCATGTATCCACAGGCTTATTTGCACGAATAGATAAAGCAAATGGCTGAGGACTGAAGTGATATAGGCCATCTGTACATCTACTCCATCCAATCTCCTTGGTTGTTTGACGGTCCTGAAAGATGCAAGAGCCGTTTGAGAAAGATACACAACAATTAGCTGTGTGAGTCAATTGACTGACAGAAAGTAAATTGAATTTGAAACTAGGAATGTAAAAAACATTCAATAGTTTGACAGTGGGTGATAAATCAACACACCCAACATGAGTCACAGATGTATGAGTTCCATCTGGCAATTGAACTTGGATTGGTTTAGAAACCAAGTCATGAACATATGTGGTGAGTAGCACCACTATCTACAATCCAATCATTGAAAGTACAAGAAAGAGAAATACCTGCGAAATTTGCAAAAGGAATAGTTTCAGCACCATCTCTAGCTGGTTCTAGCAAAGAAAGCAGGTAAGCATATTGAGCCGCACTGATGTTTGGGGCAGCTTGCTGGGCAGATGCAGTAGGAGCATGAATGGAAGCAACCATATGGGAGTCTGTAGCACGGGTCTTTGGAGATCCTTTGGATAACCATTAAGCTTCCAGCATGTGGCTCTAGTATGCCCGTGTTTTGAGCAGTGATCACAAAACGGCCGAGGCGTTTATTATTCCCGAGAGATATTGCTTTGATTCGAACCAGGATGTGCAAAATTCCTTGGGTTGCGATATTCACCACGAGAAACAACATTCAAAGTAGCAGATCAATTGAAGGAGTATAAGATGAGTTTATACCTTGCTGCTCCTCCTCCTACCTGACATGATTGTATATTTTCGCAGATGAAGGCATATGCTCCATGAGAAGGATTTGACTGCGCAGAGAGGAGAATCGATCATGTAATCCTTGTAAAAACTTTATGGCTCTATCCTGATTGTTGTTATCGAAGTAGTTTTTGCTTGCGTCACATATACACGGTTCAACGGGACGAAAAACATCCAACTTATCTCAGAGAGACTTGAGTCGTGTGTAGTACATCGCCACGCTCAGATTGTCTTGCTTAAGGTTGGAGATAGATTGCTTTAATGCATACAGCTTTGATGCATTATGGTGGGAGAATCTCGATTTGATTTCCAGCCACTGTTCTCTAGCAGAGAGAAAATTCATTGTATTGGATCTGATTTCAGGATCAACTGAGTTGGATATCCAACTCCCAACAAGATCATCAGCACGCGTCCAGTGTTGAAGATCAACTGGATCTTTAGGTTTCTTCACCGTGCCATCTATATAGCCGGTTTTTCCCTTCGTGCCGAGAGCCTTTGTCATTCCTCTGCCCCAGGCGCAGTAATTATCGCTGGTTAGAATAGGAGTAAATATCACAGATGTGGGATTATCTGCTGGATGTACGTAATAAGGATTTGTTGAGAGATAACGCAAAGTATCCTTATCGGAGTTGTTGATGTTGTGAGGTTCCATTATGGGATCGGTCGATCACCATCAATAGCCATGAAGATTGATTTGCGGGGAAAATTTTTTTGACATAGCTCTAATATACCATAAACAAATATGGGTTTTATCTTTCTCACACAACTGTTGAGACTGATTTCATTAAGCAGTATTTATATGAGTTACAAGATGTAGAAGCTAAGAAAGCGTAACAGCAAGAGCTGAAGAATAGGTACAGCAAATAAAACGAAAGACTAAACCTAATAACCTATGGAATAGGACTTTATAACAGATAAGTAGGACGATTAGTTTGATTTACAACAACCTGTACATATGAAATGTGCGCTTGTACACGTGAGAATAATGTGAGGAGTGTGGGAGATTTAATACTTACTACCTAAGGGGACAACGATTGCAAAAAGGACACTTCACTATACACGCGCCTCTTCAAGTAGACACCTTACAAGCGCCTATTCAAGTATCTACTGATATTTTATTGACAGACACTAAAAGACCTGGAAGTAATAAGACGAGAAGTTGGACAGTTTATTGTTGGGTACATTAATTATATACCCTGATATACCCCTACTACACAATAAATATACCCCTCACCTTATCCATTTAAAGATGGATTACATTAATACCCTTTATTATATAATTTTTTCTTATTTTATCACACAAACATTTCTTTTCATTCAAAAAAAATATTTCTCTCATTTCACCACCAACACTCCACCACCAGTCTACCACCGCCACCTCCAACTCCACCACCACTACCGCCGCCACCGTAATACAAAGACCACCGCCGCCACCAATCCACCACCACCAGTCCACACCGCCACTAGCACCACCACCCGTGGTATCAACAACCGAAGTTGATCCCAAAAAAAAATTAGAAAATAAATAAAAAATAACATGGTGTCAACAACCGAAGTTGATCCCCAAAATATGATATCAACAACCGAAGTTGATCCAAAAAAAAATCAAAATAAAATAATAATAATAATATAGTGTCGGCAACCGAAGTTGGCACCCATAATATAGTGTCAACAACCGAAGTTGATCCCAAACGCAAAAATCAAACAAAAAAAAAAAATGATGGCAACAACCGAAGTTTATCCCCAAAACAAAAAACAAAAAACAAAATAAATAAATAATATAATGTCAACAACAGAAGTTGATCCGCAAAATTAAAAATTCAAAAAATATTCAGAGTTTATGGTATCAACAACCAAAATTGATCCCAGAAAATGGTATCGACAACCAAAGTTGACCCCAATATCTAGTGTCAACAACCAATGTTGATCCCAAAAATCAAAAATTCAGAAAATATCAGATTATTTATGGTATCAACAACCACAACCAAAGTTGATCCCAAAAATTGATGTACTAAAATCAGTGAACCTGACGTGAATCGAACACGCATCTTCTGACCTCGAGTCAGTTGTGCTACCATTGCACCACAAATTCAGCATAAAATGAAAGTCAAAAGTAGCATATGTTATACAATAATCTTAACCGTCAAACCATTAGCTGACTTGACACAAATTTTCTACATATATGCATATGCTAATTAAAATACGTGGTCTCGAAAAACATTTTTCATATGCCTAAATGGTATAATGTTCTCAAGCAACGTCATTAATACGCCACAACTTAATTGTATAAATTCTACACCCCTAGCAAGCTTAATAACCATGATATAATTGCCACATAAGGAGTTAATTAAAGTAAAATAGGGTTCGCTACAGATCCATACATTTCAAAGCTATGCCTAAAATCTCAGTAACTATTGTAGTGTCCTATTTTATATAAAGATTCCAGATTAGTGCACAAAATAATAAGCTAGAGTTTAGTATGGATAGATTCATCAGGTATACGCCAATTTTTTCAAGGAGTTAATTATCAAACTAAGGTAAAGTACGTATGGTTTTCAACAAGTTCATAAGCATCCTGTCATTTTTGTAACAGCAAGTGATGTTCAGCAAGTACTTGCTTGCTATTCGAAAATTTCATGAACATAATCAATTTGTTATTTTTTCCTAGCTTATACAAGAAAATCATCAAAACCATATAATAAAAACCGAAAAGGAAAAGCATTAACATGTACATACCTTTCCGTTAGAATGTGAACAATCTAACTTGAACATTTCTTGCCAACACTCAGTACCTAGTGTATAACCCCTACCTTACACAACTAGGACAAGGCAGTACTATGATATACTGTCCATTTGCTCAAAACCATGATCTTGGTTTAGTTGCTCCTTTGTAGAGCCTCAAGACCAAAGAATCCTGCAAAGGATCATAATCATTTTGGTTTCATTTTGGAATTGATATCAAACTATTGTATGAACATAAGAATAATGTACAAGAAATAAATTCAATTCCTCCATTTGAATCAAGTGAAATCCATAAATTTGATTTTCTACATTTCCCACTATGAACTATTAAGAATTGGAAAAAATGAACAGATAGTCATTGGATATTTTCAATATCTTAGAAAATTAAATGGTTTTTTGTTTTGGTTTGCCGCTATGACGGGGGAAGTGTTATGTGTTGGATAAACACAATGGATGTTAGTTGGATATGAAGAGACACCTTTAATAGGTGTGATGGTTCATAAAAGACAACCATTCCCAATAGACACCTTATGTGTCTTTTGGAAGTGAAGAGGCATCTCCAATAGGCATGAATATCCCTATAAGTAGTGAAGGTATTCTCTCATTCTAAACAATCATTTAAAAAACTTGTTTTCTCTCTTTCTAAAGCATAATCAGAATTCTTTCTAGTGTGTTCTTGATTGGGTCAAGGGGTGCAAACCTTGAATCCGATTTCTCTGTTATAGGGCTTTCATTGTATCCTGAAGGCATTATTTCGCATACCTGTTGCAATCGCCAATTGACATTGGGAGGGTAGAAATAATCGTCTAAAAGAAATCTTATGAGCCTTGAAAGTTTGGAGTACAACAATTTGTTTTAGTGTTATCATCCTCTGTTTTAACCCAAAATTTTTCCAACATAGTCAACATTTGTTAACCATCATTATCATTTGTAAACTCTGAGTCTTCCACCTCCACCACCAGCATCTCCCAACCACAAGAATCACACCCAATCTCCACCACCACCACCACCACAATAACAAACAACCAGAACCACCACCATCTTTATCCCCAATTTCATCCTTTCAACCTCACCGCCAACAACTAATCATGTTACATCACCACCATCATCACCATCACCATCACCAGAAACTTAAACAACATAAACAAGATAAATGATCTGTAGAACTGCTGACCAATTAAAAAAATGAATTTGTAGCACGACAATATAGATCCAAAAAAAAATATAAAAAAATGATTCATTTCTCAAACAAAAACGAAAATAAATTGAAATACATACCTCGACCCTCGTCATCAACTAATGGAATTGAGATTTGATATCCTCCTTCACCGCCTCTGCCGCTGCTACCACTTTTATCAACTAATAGAGCATAGATTTTCCGCCGCCACCGCGCGCCACCACCACCATCTTCATCATAATCATCATCAATTAAAAAAATAGAGATTTTACATCCTCCTCCACCTCCGCCCATCACCACCACCACCATTGCCTAATGTAACAAAGCTTTGTGAATCTAGTAAGAAAAATCATTTGGACGAACTGACTAATAGAGATTGGATATCTTCCTACGCTAACATCATCATCAGCATTATTTCCAGTGGAAAGAAATGGAAAAAAGACGGTGACGGTGGAGATGATGGCCGGAAGAGAAGGAGAGATAAAATTTCAGATCTAAAATTAAGTTGAGAATTTTCCTTACTTTAGTTATGTACAGAGGGTATTTTTGGGATAATTATTGAAATTTATTTCTTCTGGATTTCGGAGGGGTATAAATATGGTGAGGAAGGTTATTTATGAAGGCCCATCAAATACGATGGTAATTATTTAATTCCCACTTTATTGTTTACTGATAAAGAAAAGAGCGTGGGATAATTATGTTGATGTGGCATCCTAATATGAGGTTTGGACCACCTGGGATTAAGAACTCATTTGATGGACCTGTCCACCTATTGCAGCGTTTCGCCCAAGGGTTACAATGTTTAAAGAAAACCTTTACATTAAGCAAGATGCGATGAAAGAACACATTGAAATCTAAATGCAACGATTCAAACTCTATATATTATAGTTAAGAACCGAGAAAAGCGGTAACGTTTGGTATTTTAGTGAGTCAAAAATTTTAAATCCGATATAATCCTCTTACAAATTCTGTTGGCGTTTTGGCTTTTGTAGTTCTCATAATCCTTCCAACCATTTAAGGGATAGGTCGATATATCATGAACTTTCAATCTCAAACGAACACCAAGTATCATCTCAGAGCCTCAGTTTCTCACATGTTCGAAAAATTCTCTCTTTGCTTGCAAAACTCTCAATGAATAAAGGTTGCTTTACTTCGGAGAAAAGTGAATGAAGTTTCGTGTATTTTATAGAAACATAAAGCTGATATTGGTGAGTTATGAGCTTCTTCGGAGACGCCTTAAGTCAGGTTAATATAATCATTCCAATAGAACCAGAGAAGAAAAATGAATGAATCCAAGTTAAAAGAGTCCACTAGAATTAGCCTTACTAATGAATACTAGCCGCCTGGTAATCTTTACTCGAAAATGCTACTTAAAGGTATGTATGCTCACTTCTTTGTTAGCCCTTCATATGTCCGCCAACAGTTTCATATGTTTCAGCTTGTAAGTACACTTATTTATCTCCCTCACCACGTGTACTAGCAAAGCCCACGTGGAGGCCTCGTCATGATATGGATGACACGTTGGGGCATCCCTAGGATCTAGATGGCGTGCCATCTGTCAAGATCAAAGAGCGAAGGTGAAGGAGCATCAAAGGAAGGTATCCCCACGTGATACCAAAGAGCTACCCTGCTACACTTTACCTCATCACGAGATAAAGTATAATCAACGGTTGGGGAAAATCCAACTGACACAGACATGACAAGGGGAGACTGACACCGCCTGACGCAGACGGTACCGCCCCAACCACTCGCATTTAGTCTTTGCTCGAGAGGGCACGTGTACGATGACCAACGAAGAGAGCGGAGGTTAGCCAGCAGTAATGAACATAGGGATTATAGAAGGCGCGAATGGAGAGGAAGTCCGCGGACCGGTGTGCCTGAGAATCCGAGAAGATAAGATTTCAACAACTCTCTTCCAGGGGACCCATTTAAATCAGCTATATATATGTCCTTTCATAACAAGAGGAGGGGGGGATTGAAGGTGAGAACTAGAGAATAGGAGAGAGAAATTAGTGAGATGTAAGTATGAGCATCAACCTACGGGTTTGATAAACATAATATTACAATTATTCTTGTAACCCCTTACTTCATAGAGAATGTTCCCATACCCGTGGATGTAGGCCTTAGTGCTGAACCACGTAAATCATTGTCTCCTTTACGTTAAGCATTCATATGTTTATACTTATATATTCACTTCTTAGAGTTACCATTTCGGGTGTTGATGAGATCATGACAAACCGCGGGGTTTAGAATCGGTGAATCGACAACTACCTATGTATTATATGTTATATTCATATTTTAGGGCGTATATTCAATACACATTTGAGATTGTTTTGCGAACACGTAGATACCTATGTAATTTCCGTGTTCACAATATGGCGCTAGAAACACTTCTATCTTTCCGTGATTTTATAGCCTTTACCTCAAAATTTTCACTTACAACATAGACGATCGTGTTTTAAACTCATTTTTCGCACATATTTATGGTATTTTATAACCAACTGATCTATGTTTTAACTAATATTTTACACATAATTTCCACCTATAGATTTGGGTTTTCTACAACCCAGGGACCTTATTCTAATTAATTTCGCACATCCGTCTTTATCCTTCATTTTATTCACTAAACCAATAGCTTGACTACACTCTTTGCCATTAGAAATTGGGTTTATGAAATTGAGTCCGAACTAACAGCTAACCCGTGGACTTTTTGTCTCCATGCTCTCTCGACAGCATATTACAATGGAAAATAACAAAGATACAGGGAAGACAAAGGTACCTTCAAAAGAGGCGCCTAGGACTACGCCGGTAGTAACCGAGGAGCAAACGTAGGCGCAGGACTCATAAATGGGACAAGAGAATGGAGCAGAAGCGTGACATTTTCGATGCGGGCATCATTGCAATGGAAGCAAAGAAGGCCACGGCAGCAAGAGCTGCTACACCTAACGAAGGAACTTCTCAAATGGTTGCTTCCAAAGTGACAGCTGCAACCAAGCCCACTGAACCTCGAGAAGCGGTAGCAGAATCAGTAATCCAGAACCTTCCTTACGGGATGCCGTCGACCAATGAACAAAACGAAATCAATACCGCAGCCCCCGAGGGACAAGCTCAGTTACAGGCAGGAACACCAAATCAAGAATCAAACCATTCCGCGCTAATTTTGGCGCAACTAGAAGAGCTAAAAAGAAATCAGCAGACATACGCGGACGCGGTGACCTTACTAGCCCAAGAGAACCAACAATTAAGAGAGAAGATCCTTCAAAGCGCGGAGCTAGAGAACCAGCAGGACGAGGCTAACTCTGCGGTGCAGCATAGAGACCGGAGGATGGTCCTCGAAAACATCCCAGCGGTAGTCAATCAAGGAGGAATTCCCCAAAGAGGCACGCGGAACAATAGAAGGTCTGACCCAGACTACCATCCGGAAACTTCAGACTACTATGATGAAGAGGAGGCCACGATGTCACAACCCACAAGAAAGACGCGGTCTTCCATTCGGGAAAACCTTTGTTTGGCAATGGAGAGCCTTCGTCTTTGAGATGCTAGCAAAAGAGATCAATCAAATCAAAACCAGGCAAGGAGGTGGAAGACTAGAACAGGTTATGAAGGAGGCCAACACTACCCCACTAGCACGACAGTTGGCCACGGCTACCATTCCGCTGAAGTGTCCGGTCCCATCTTTTGAAAACTACGATGGATCCGCGGATCCCGCTGCCCACCTACGATATTACAACAGGGTAATGGCCAGATGGGACCATGACGAAGCCATACTATGCAGATACTTCCCTTCAAGCCTGAAAGGATCTGCGTTATCTTGGTTTGATAACCTCAAGCCGGGATGCATTGATTCGTATGATCAACTCACCGAAAAGTTCTTGGCCACCTACATGTATAACAAGGTTGTGAACACGGGGATGGACAAGCTCTTCTCGCTTGCAATCAAATATAAGGAGTCCATTCGAGAATAAACGGATAGGTGGCACAAGATATGTCAAGCCATAGGACATGTGGACCCGTAGTGAGTATTAACTTCATTACAAATGGGGACTTGACGGGATGAGCCCACTCTTTGTCGAAATTCACGGTACCACCCCAACCACGAGAGGAAGATTTGAGAATAATCATCGAAAAACATGCGAGATTGGAAGAAATTCAACAAGAGAACCCAAGAGCACGGGCTCAACGACCTCCAAGAACCAACTCCGCGGAACAAGCCGACAGATCAGGCGGACACCAAAAGGATCGAAAGACGACCATAAAAGGAGTGGTAGAAAATTTGATGACCGAGTCTACACAAAGCTTAATACCGCTTACTCACGCATCTTAAAGGAGATCAAGGACCGCGAAAACTTAGGCGGCCCCCTGGTCTAAGGGGAAGCAACCACCGGCCTCGGAGGAATCCAAAGAAATCTTGTGATTTCCACTTTGCTTCTACGGGCACCGACGAGAGAAGTGCAAAATCTCAAGATAGTGGTCCAAAAGCTGATAGATGCGGGGGATCTCAAAAAATATGTAGAGAAGTCGAGGCAGGAAGAAACGAGAACCAAACGCAGCAAACAAGTCCGGTTGCCGAGAGAATAATCGCACACGAATACTATATCCTTTCGGAAAACAAAGAACCAACCCTAATCGCACAAATAGGGAAAAGATTGAGGAAGCAATTTGAAGACTATTGTGAGCTTTACAATTTGGACGGGAAAGAAGTGGAAGAACACGAAGAATGGATGGACGCACCTCTAACATTGAAGCCGAGGACATTGAGGATGACATGGAAGATCACAATGATCCTTTGATCCTCACCTTGCCAATCGCGGGATGCAACATAAAGAAAATCCTCATCGATGGAGGGAGCTCCGTAAACGTCTGTTTACGATACCTTCAAATGCATGGAGCTTAATGACGAGCAACTCTTGACCTCGCACTACACCATCTACGGGTTCAATGGTACGGCTACGAAGCCTCTCGGGATATTATTTTACAGGTGGACTTGAGTCCCATGAAATTTAACACTCGCCTCGGTGTGGTGGACGCACCTTCACCATACAATGCCATTATTGGACGAAGATGGGTCCACAAGATTAAAGGAGTCGCATCCACCTACCATCAATACCTCAGGTTTCCTACTCCAATAGGGGTAATGGAGATCAAGGGTGACCAAGCTTCCGCAAAGGAATGCCAGGCAATGCAAATACAACTCCACAATGCAGAAGATGAGAAAAGAAGAACCCGTAGGGCTCGGAACAAGGCAATATCCAAAGACAAAGCCATCGATGAATACTTGGAAGGAATTTCCGGGAAAAGCTTGTCCAAGGGGAACTCCGTAGGGAACACGGAAGCATCAACATCGACTGCTAACCAGGATTCTCTCGCGCACAAAGAACCCGAACCTACCAAATAGCAATTAAAGAAAGTTCCTCACCTTGGGGAACCAAAACCCACATTCACATCCTTGGAGGCGGTGAAGGAAGTCAACATAGGCACCAAGGAGAATCCAAAAATGATCAAGATAGGAACTCTAATGGACGAAGAACGCGAAGCCACACTGGTGAAACTCCTAAAGGAATACGCGGACATCTTTGCGTGGAAACTATCTGACATGCCCGGAATTGACCCGAAGACTGTACAACATGAGCCTGCACATTAAACTGGCACACTCCAGGTAAGACAAAAGATATGAAAGGTGGCTACGGAATATCACAAAGCAAAGAGAGAAAGCAGTCACAAAGTGTTGGAAAGCTGGTTTCATAAAAGAAGTCAAATATCCTGTAGTTGCAGGATTTCCCACACTACACACCTCATTAGATTCAACGTAGTTAACTCTTTGTAAGATGATTAACTTTGAACTTTATTGATTATCTTCTTGAAATGTTTACAAATGCAATTAGAATAAAACCAAAGCAATTACAATTACTCTCTGTTTTCTCTCTCTTAATGACTTGCTTCACCCCTCAAAAAAGATCCCTTACAACAGACTTACTCGATCCTTTATATAGGGTATTACATAGTGGATGACAGCTAAGCTGTCCTTTATTTTCGGAATCAACTCGCGAATCCTCGCGAATGTGTAGCTGCTTGTCCTCGCGACACTCCTAAATCTCGCCAAGTCTTCACACTTTTCTCATGCTCTGGCTGTCGTCATCTGATGCGTCATTTGAATTATTTCCTTGCGACACCCTCGCAATGTTATCATTTGTTACTCTCGCAAAATATTGCTATTGCGATATTCTGGTCCTACATCTTGCCTCTTCTCATGTATTCTCTGCGAAGAAGAGAATGTCATGAGAATAATATTTTAGAATGCCGCAACCGCTCATCTTTACCTCGCCATTATTCATTTTTGTTCGTTTTATTCATGTACGGAATTTATTACAGGTGTTTCTTTTTCCACTCTTTTCTTGACACGTTTCTTTCAACTACTTATTCTTAACCATTCACGTCCCATCTCGCATTAAATGCGTTTATATTCCCGAAGATTCTTTCTCTCTATAAATAGTTTTCCCTATTCCTTTTTTCTTCTTCTTTACTTTCCTTCTGCAAACTTTCTTTAACTCTCTCTCTCCTTCCGCAATTTGCGCTTCTACTACTATAATTCTTTTATTTCTTTCTCATTCTTTTGATCTGCAATTATCCATTCCCATACTTCTAGCAATGGTTTCACTTGGTCGTTCATACACTTCTCCTTTTATTGATGTTCAAAAGAAATTACAGGAAAAGGGTTTCACTTTATCAACTATTCCCGATCAAGGATCTTCATCTATTATTCTTTACGCAAAATTGTTTTACGATCATCAATGTGATGATCATAAAATCATAATCTCATTGGTCAACTCCTCATAGGACTCCCCATTCCTTTGTACAACCGGAGTTGCCATTATTCTATGAAATTCTTGCTCATGAGAAATTCTCGCGATTTGTCTATCAATTGAGTGGTGACCGCATCCGTTTAATGCTTGAATTCGCCCATCGTGGCGCTGGTAAAGGATCTTTATATCCCGATCTCGTTAGGATCCTAGGTTTGTAGATTTGCAAATAGCTACCGAGAAGTATACCGTGGACAATTTCTTTGCAAATTACTTCATTTATAAATATTAGAAATGATAAGTCTCATTTGGGGTGCTACTTTGAAAAAGAATGATAACGTTGATCGACAAATTGCTTATGCAAGATATAGACTGGCATTCGGGTAACAATAGTACTCCCCGTCATTCCAAATATGAGAAATGGTGGGTTGTTCCTTTACTTTTGAGTGGACCTTACATCGCAGGTTCATATATTCTCCCTGTACACCTCGCGAACTACCATCCTTGGGAATTTAAGTGGCCTGAGGAATCAAATGAGGTATATTTCCTTTTTTCAATTTTGCTTTGCGACATCTTTTTCCTCTTTTATCTATTAACTTTCAAAAATTTTAGATCGCCAGAATGAGGAAGAAATATAAAGAAAATCCAAAGACAAGTACCCTGGCGATACTTCGATCGCTCACGAATGAAGTAGGAAACATTTTCTTTTGTTATTTTAAGCAATATTGTTGCCTCTGTTTCTTATCTTCATGTGTGTGCGAAGGTTGAAGTTGAAGAGGCTGAAGCTGCGAAGGCTAAAGGCAAGGATAAAGCTACTTTGCACAAGGACAAGTCTTCTGCTCCGTTCTCTAAAAAACGGAAAACCCATCTCTCTTCTCATTGTAGTTCTCAAACAAGCGAGAACTCTGACAAGAATGAAAATGAAGTTGGTACTTCTTCTGCGAGGGAAAATCACTCAACCACCTCTGCTATGGCGCAATGTCTAGCATCTTCTCCGATTCCATGCAAGGATTGGGAGACGAGCATTTAACTGCTACTTGCGAAGCTCTCGCTAAGATTTGCGATGCCCCTTTCTTTGGAGGATAATGAGTCATTTCGCGGGGTTTCCCGACAGTGACTTCTAGTTTCTTAAACGCTCTTAATGCTTTGGTATGTTTGTATCCTTTTATTTCTTTACGACTTCAATTATAAACTCTATCTTAATCATTCCCATATTTTTCTTTGTAATGGGAGAGCTTCTTTTGTTGTCGCCTCGACCTTGAGAAAAGACATGCAATCTTGAAAGAGAAATTTGCAACTTAAAGATAAAATCCGAGAACTAGAGAGTGAAGTCTGCGACATCTCGCAAAGAAGGATGAACGGATTAAACAACGGAGGCTGAGATTAACGATGCGTGTTTAGGTGCAATCAAATTAATTCAATATTTCCACTCAATTAAAAAATAATATAATGGAAGTCAAGTTCGTTCCCACGAGAGCAAGAGATCTTAGTTGTAAAAGTTGTCGCGAAAGGGGGTGTAAAAAGCAAAGAAAAATAAACAAAGCAATTAAAATCGAAAGTTGAAAAGATGAAAGCAATAAGAGAGACAAGATCAAGGAATCCTTCTTCGTTACGAAACAATGATTAAAGTTATGTTCTTTTCTACTTGTTATTAGTCACAGATTATCACCAACCGTAGGATAGCGAGTCCGCTTAGCTAGCCCCAAAATCCCTAATTTCACCGAGTAACGGAAGTCCGCTTAGTTATCAGATTCTATTCAAAAGAACCACCTTGAGGTCCGCTTACAAGATGTAATTCCCAGAATGCATTAAGATTTATGAATTTAGGTTTAGTACTAGTAGTTAAACTAGGTTCGCTTGGTTCACTTTCTAGCGTTGTTTCTACACACAATTGCTCCACGGAATCCCTCCGCAAGGTCTCGTGTTTTCTACTTGTGTAAAGTGTAGAAACGATTAAGTATTCTAACTTATACTAGATATAGATCAATTAACAAATCAATTTAGCGTGCACTCAAACAATCTATCAATCAATCATGAATGTCTTTAAGATCACTCCTATTAGTAAAAACAATCGATAATCATGTGAAAAATCTCAAGATAGAATTGAAAACAAAAAACTCAAATCATGTTAAGAACTAGGAATTCATCCTCAATCAATAAGAAAATTAGCTACTCATGTTTTTGAAATTCACACAAATAATAATAATTAAAAGAAGAATTTTCAAATTCACACAAGTAATTAAAAAGAAAAATCTTAGAAAAGCAAGCAAAAACACAAGTGTTGTGTGTGTAGAGAGGTGTGTAGAAGTTGTAGAAAACTTCTCTATTTATAGGCTTCAATATTCTCCAAATCTTAAGGAGTAGAATCCTTTTCCTTTTGCAATTCAATTTCCAAATCCAAGCTTTTCTCAACTCTTCCACCTTCTCTTTCCAAATTTGAGTCCAATTCTCCATCCAATTCCTAGCCCAAGTCTTCACACCCATGAGAGAAGTCCATAGAAAATTCGGAATTTTTTTGCTCGTAGGAAAAGCGGGATTGTGGCCGGAATCCCATTTAATAAGTCATCGCCGGCCACCTGGAAATTTCTCCGTCAAGAGAATATTCGACGGAATATTCCGCCGATCCACCGTTAGGACTAACGGTCAAAGTGGTCAACCATCGGTCAGTTGTTAGTCGGCGGGTCAAGGGTGAGTCATTGAGTCGACCGAGAGTCGGTTCACAGGTCCAGGCGCCCGAGGAGAAAAAGCTAGGGTGAGGTTGCCCAAGCCAAATTCTTGCACGAGGCCAAAATCTTTGTGATGCCTGATGATTGTGCATCGGCCATGATGGCCCCTGCAATTTCATCAACGACATCCCCACAATCAGGACCCATTCAATTCTTTCATCGGGCCAACTTCAAACCTCAAAGCCTTCCATTCTATTTCCATTGTAACCATGTACAAGCATTCCCGGTATAACTCGCTCATTGCCTTCAAATTTGAATTTCACACTGCGGCCATCGACTCACATTGCTACTCATCTCACTAAACTCATAGCACCACTTATTCCATCATGACCTTGAAGCTACCGGCCATGCGGGGTTGTGCATCCTCTCCCCATCTAAAGATCCGGCCTGCAAATCCTATTCCAACGAGATCATAACAACTGCATTGACAGTTCACATCCACAACTCTTGCACGGCCTTGCATTCTCGGACAATACCGGCCAAACATACGCGCTTGCGGCTTTGCAATTCTGCACCCGATTCATTCCCCATTTCGGTCCACCTCTCGAGCAATCTATCTGTGGCCACCTCCTTGAACTCATCTGAGTTCTTGCAATCCAACCAACAAACCACAAATCAAGACCACTTCAACATTGTCTCGGCTCAACTTTGCAGCCACACAGCTCGGTTCATCAACCACCGGTGCCAACCCATGCCATTATCAATTATAACGAGCCATTGTTGCATACGCACTTCCATTCCATTACCAACCTTAAATCTGTAGCTTCAACCACCAATCTTGGTTCCGATACCATGACTCCACCTTCTTGTCACTAGGTCATAACACCGCCATCACTAATAACCATCTCAATCATAAACTCCATTACTACACAATCAGGCCATTAGCAGATTGACTCAATTTCTTGACCAACAACTTGTATCCGACCATGATGGCTTATGCATCTGTGCCCTTTGACTTCTCTCATGTGCTTCACTGCACGGTGCTTCCATCCCAGGCATTAGCTTTACCAGATCATCTCAATCGTTGTTTACCATCTCAAGCACCGATTCATCCACCTACCATCTCGATTCTCTCTCGGCTCGGAGTTATGATCTCACGAGACCTATCTCACAAACCCCTTTAACCTTGCTCGGCCCATCACAGATTTGATCAATCCATTCTTAAATCTCTTTTGAGAACCATATAAACTGGTAGGCCGAGAAGATGTGTATGTATTTTGGCCTACGGTATCTGCAAGTGCACGGTGTCTTGTAGTTTGTAGAGGAGGCACGTATTTGAGTCGATCCACGAGGCGAGGGGTGCTTTGATGTGTGATCTAAGGCTGCTTCACTGAATTCTAAAAGTGACAAGTAACAACAGATTGTAACATATATTTTTGTGCCGAAACGGCTGAGTGAAGTGTAATGAACCTAAACTAAGGAATGAAAGATATAAATTAGAGAGCACTAGGGTCTTTAAATCCACCACTAGTCTACACTTTGTGTTCACTTCATTATGCTTACTCTTGCCCTTGTAAGATAAGGGAAGAGTGTCAATACTACCACTTACCTAAGGTGTTTCTCTCTTGGCAGATTAATCTCAACTAAGGTATTTATCCTAAGTATTATAGTTCGAAAGCTAAAGTACAATTAATGTAGATAAACATTGATTTCATTAAGCTTGAGTTGCGGTGTAAACTACACGGAGGAATCAAACTACGGTGCATCCATGGCGTTGGTATGCCTTTGTGAGAGCAAAGTGTATCACATCGATGTTAATTCTATCTAGAAAATATTCAATCATTCGAAACGGTTCATGAAGAAGAACACAGATAAACTAGGGTTTCATCTCAAACCCTAAGCGAAATTTAAACTAAAACAACAAATAGAAATTAAATCTAATTGACAGCACTGGCTAATCCAGGCGTGTCTGAAAACATGTTCTTCACTCTCTATTTATACATGCACTCGACCCAAAATTCCCAAACCTAATTTAATATTAAAATAGAAATTTAATGAAAATAAATTGAACCCATACTGCGATTCGCGTGTGAATCGAGCTTTCCTCATTTCCTCTAGCTACGAGACATCCTACCCTTGATTTGTTGTAACCCTAGTTTCGATTGTCTTAACCCTAGCTTCTAAGGAAGAAGCTGCGTGGAGACAAGTCAAAGCGAGGGGGTGGCGAGTAGGTGGTTGTGTTGTGTCGGGAGATGATGGAGTTGGTGGTGTGGTGGGCTGCGGCGAGGAGACGGTGGCAGGAGATGGTCGGGGGGAGGGGATGGTAAGGTTGCAGAGGTAGGGGGAGAAGAGAGAGATGGAGAGAAATGGGTTGGTTCGATTAGGGTATAGGGTGTGGGTCTCTTTCTGTGAAGCGGGTGCATCGTTGTTTGATGAGAACAGCACAGAGCGTTGGATGAAGAAGCGGTGAAATACGAACGGTTGAGGAAGGTAGCGGTTTTGATGTGATCGGTGTAGCACGGGAGCAGCGATCTTCGATGCACGTGGAAGCGGCGGCCGTTGGATGAGGGAGAAAGAAATCTCAACGTCTCGGAAAAACGGGCTCGGATCGGGTCATGGGTAGCTACAGCCCAAGTCTCCCTTCTTTGGCAGGTTGCAGGCAGTTCGCGCACGGGCTTTGGCTATCTCTGCTCCATAGATGCTTGACTCAATTCTTACGCTCTTTTGCTCCTTAGTTTCTCAGAGCTTTATTTAGTACCTAAAAATACAAAATTAATTAATACAAATATTTATTCTTGAAAACAAAGAAAATACGGAGAATGGGATAATATCGATTCTTGAGCACAAAAAGATGAGTAAAATGCCAATAAAAAGGTGTATAAATATGCACTATTTGGCACTCATCAAATACCCCCAAACCTGAATTTTACTTGTCCTCAAGTGAACGAGAAAATAAGAAATCCTAACTATACCCACATGCAGGTCTCTCGAATGCATTTAGCGTATGCACTAAGCCTTTAAACCCCTAGGTGTCCCTAGTGGGCCGAGTTGTAGTCTCGTGAGGGTTTACCGGAGGTGTACCCACAAAACCTTCTCCAAGAGTGTAAAAGAGTCTCAAGCCTCCGAAGCTATGAGGACATAGAGTTTACGCATGCTAGTAAAGTTAGAACTATCGAAGAACGCATTCTCATCCTTAAGTCTTTGAGCGAGAAGTAGCCATACCATATGAAAGAATTCGGATTCGATTGTGATCATAAGCCTCGACCACGCCTCACCATTAGGGTTTTATGATAATTGCACTCAAAAAGATCGCTTTTTAGTCTCTCATGTAATGGGCGAGGAATAAAAGAGAAATCCGCACACGTTGTAGGTAAGAAGGATAACCTTCAGAAATAAAATCGGAGACTCCCGCGAAGTGTGGACAAAAGAATCTTTTCGATGATCTCTAAGAAAGGAAAATCAACCATTAGCAAGGTGGGAGTACTCACTCACTTCTCACCCGATCGGCAATTAATATCACTCTCTCATAAGAAACCATAGAAACGTCTTCAATCTTCGGTCTTCGGTCTTCAATTGTTGATGACGAACTTTAAACTTCACAAAACTTGACAATTTTTTAACTTTTCTACTCAAATTCCTTGTTGTTTGGATTTTTCTTTTTAAATTCTTCTTTACCATGGTGGTAGCAAAAATAAACTACAATATTTTTTTTTTTTTTTTTTTTTTTTTTTTTTATATTGTAATAAGTGAAAATAAAAATACAAATAATGACACAACTAACTCCATGGACAAAGGATTTTATCACTCAATTTTCCCACAACTTGTATTGTCTTGATTTTATAAATTTTATTAATTCTCATCCTATTTGCTTTTCTTTGTTGCACATAAACCTTGGACTATATCAATTTTTCTTTCCATATACACGATTAACAAAACTGTGTGATGATGTGTTTCTATGGGTCTTCTTTGATTGAGAGAGAATGATGCTAACTACAAATCGGTATTTAGAATGAGTTTTCATCTTTAGACGTCACCCTCATGATTGACAAAAACTAGCACTCAAGAGATCAAAGTAGTCTTGAAATTGGTGCGAAGTTGGGTAGCTCACCATTCCTACCGGAATTTACGTGCGGTGACACACACTCTAATGACTTTTCTAGAAAGTTGCAAAAAATTGAAGGTTGGTGCCTCACTTGATGTAAATTGGGTAGTCTCCACTATGGGTGATCACAATTCTATTACCGAATATCTAAACAACACCTAATTCGCCCTCCAGGTATGGTTAAATCCAACTTTAACGCTCTAATCAACTAAGAAACCCGATTGCGTTCTCGGTACTTCCAAGTTCTGTTATTTCGGTGGAATCTCTATGTAAACATAGCTAAAAAGCATGCTAGTGACTCTAAAATCTCTAAAGTTGGAGGTTTTACAAAAGAGTTTTGATTTTGATTTTTTTTTTTTTTTTTTTTTTTTTTTTTTTTTGAAAATAAAAGGTAAAATAAAAGACTAAAAACTCTAAATGCAAAATAAAAACTAAAAACTCTAAATGCAAATGCACCCCCAAACCTAAATCAAACATTGTCTCGATGTGTCACGGATGGGAAAAATTTAAACGATCACATACCGAGAGAACTATCTTGATAAGAAAAAAAGGGAAGAGATTACAGGATGTCGGCGGGAGCAGGTTGAGCTTCATTCGTGAGGCAAAATCCAACATTCTCGGTGGTGATTATATCGGATTAGCAAAAAAAAATGCACAAGAAGACTCAACCGATTCAAGAAAGAAAAATTAACAAGTCCTACAAAAATTTACTAACGGTCTAAAGAGTTGAGGGTCAACCCAATAGATAGAAAATATGTACAAACATTAACAAATATAACATGAAAATGGGCTTTTGGTTTGTTTGGGATTTGTTTCAATGGGATTCATTTGGTTTGTTGGGAAAGTTTGGTTTATTTGGTGGCAGGGTTCTTTGTGGAATGTGACCAGGATGTCCCAGCTTATGTGGGTGAAGGTTGTGTGGTTGCAGCCCAGTGGTTGTGCAAATCTAGGTTGAGTTAGTGGTGAAGGTGTTCAGCCCATCGGTGTGGCTTGATTGTGGCAGCCGGGTTTGATTGATTAGGTGGGCTTAGTCGATTGCACGGCCAGTTGATGTGTTACAGCACTAGATGGTCAGCGGTTGCCCACGGCCAGATTAAGTGAAAAATGTATAGCCCAGATGATGTTTGGAAACTGACCCGGCGAGTTGACAGCTTAGATTGAGCCCGGAGTTTGTTTCGGTTATATGCACGAGCGGAGTATGAACATGTGCGGCCCGATTATCCTGGGCATAGGGCTCACGGTAGTGCGAGTTTGGAAAACTCGCACCAGGCTGTGTGCACCGGCACAGCGAGGCACGGAGTTGTGTGTAGAGACACTGACTCGGCGGGAGCAATCACAAACTCACACGGGAATTGACACAGCTTATAGATGCTAGTTCACCGATGCATAATGGCAAGGGATGCGATATGAGATGGTCACTTAAGCATTACACAACGATTTGATATGTCCGCAGTGTCAAATGGCTTGGTTGACCTCCAAGTTTCGGGGCTCATGCACAAATATGCGGGGTCAACGAGGTTATACCCTTCACGGCATCATCTACTCATCATCACATTAGCACAACAACTCAAAGCATCATGGAGTTTAACATTTCAAAGACAATTTAAATGCACACTTTCGGTATTTTTACGACCTACCACGGGAAATGTGTCACTTTGAGGTTCGCGAGAGATTCGAGATACAATGATGCTCGGCATGCTTTCCATGGTGCACGGGATTATATACGGATGCAAAAGAACATGCTCAAATCAACAAAATAGCTAGTTTTCGAGGCAATGATAGCTCATAAGATTCAACGAGGTCATGCATAAGGTTGGCAAGAATAGTAATGCACGCACAAGCTGGCGAGATGCACACGAAGCGAAATGCAATGTGCACAATTTCATTATGTTGCAAGGGTGAGATGTATGCCTGAAATACCGATTCGGGGTTGAGCATTCTTGCAATTGTTTTTATCATGCGAAAGGCATTTAAGCAAAAATTATAACAATGCATATGGCAGTGAACTCATTTCGGTGATAACATGCTTGTGCACACGGCAAACTTACGAGATCAAAAAGGCACTGAGGCTTGGTTTCTCTGGTGTATGCTATTCGGATGCAAAAGGCAAACAACAAGGTAGTTAATGCTCTTGATTTTCACCTAGCACGGCTACTAAGTGTAACCTCATTTACGGGGGTTTGAGGATTCTTACTTCTTGACTATGCTCGGGGGTTACATAAGGTTCATCGATGTCACGGAGGTATGAGCATGTTTGCGGGTTAATCGGACATGCCAAGCTTGCACTTTACACACACACCACGTTGCACAAGTTGAAGCTAACACAATTGATGTCAATTTGGTTGGTTGACTTCGATTCTCGAAGTTCAAGCTTACAAGTATACATGAATTAGCATGGCGAGATGGTGACTAAGCTCAGGCATGCAATCGACTCGGGGGTGATTGGTCATGCAAGGTAACTATGTTATCATGCAAGGCACCCACACAATTCAACACAAAATCGAGCATCATTAACTAGCGGGCATGCTGCGGGGAAGTTTAGGCACCTCAAACTGGGATATTCTTGGGTTGGCTCCCAGTGCACCACAGCACGGTAATGGAGCAACAAGCCCCGAAACACAGGCGCACCACAAGTACTCGCAGCTCAACCAAAGTTTTAATACTACGCAATGTGCAAGTTAAAGCAAAGAAAGTGGAACTCAAGACAAGTGATGCGGTTAGCTATTGACGGACTCGAGCCACGGAGAGGAAGATGCACAATGCAAACATGTTATACAAGCAAGAAGTACTAAGAGCATGCGGATATGTAGATATGCACTCAACTAAGATATAATTAACAATGAGTAATGCAATATGCGAGATAAAGAAAACAAAGTGCAATGCTATAATATGCAATGCAATGTAGACTTGAGATGCAATGAGGAATCGGGTGAGAATGCGGCTAATGCAAGAGAGAAAAAAGAAATTATCTAAAGTGCCATGGTAAAGTTACAATGCAGATGCGGGTGTATGGAATTACAATTTACAAGTTACACTAGGAGAATTACGGATGTTTGATGTAAATGCGAGATGATTACGGCTAATACAAGATTTGAAGAAAGGTGCTTGAACTACAATGCAAACATATATGCGGGGATGCAACTTCGGATGAGCTAACTAAACATGCAATGCTCCAAAGCAATGACGGATGCAATAGAAGATCTTTGAAATGCAATGATTGATGGGATATACGGGGGAACAAAAGTTACGGCTAAAAATAACAATGCGAGAGAATATATACAAGGTTGGAAATCAGTGAAGCAAAGCCAATAGTCAACGGGGCACACGCCAAGTCCGGCAACGGCGCCAAAAACTTGGTAGGTAGAAAGATGTGTATGTATTTTACGGCCTACGGTAATACCGCAAGTGCCTGCCCAGTGTCTTGGTTGTAGGGGCGGGCACGTACGAGTCGATCCACGAGAGGCGGGGGTGCTTTGATGTGTGATCTAAAGGAACTTCCTTTGAATTCTAAAAGTGACAAGTAACAACAGTTGTAACATATATTTTTGTGCGAAACCAGCCGAGTGAAGTGTAATGAACCTAAACTAAGGAATGAAAGATATAAATTAGAGAGCACTAGGTCTTTAAATCCACCACTAGTCTACACTTTGTGTTCACTTCGTTATGCTACTCTTGCCTTGTAGATAAAGGGAAGAGTGTCAATGCTACCACTTACCTAAGGTGTTTCTCCGCTGACGATTAATCTCAACTAAGGTATTTATCCTAAGTATTAAGCGTCGACTAAAGTACAATTAACGCCAGATAAACATTGATTTCATTAAGCTTGGAGTTGCGTGTAAACTACACAGAGGAATCAAACTACTGGTGCATCCATGGCGTTGGTATGCCTTTGTGAGACAAAAGTGTATCCTGCTTGATGTTAATTCTATCTAGAAAACATTCAATCATTCAAGAACAGTTCATGAAGAAGAACAGAGATAACTGGGTTTCATCTCAAACCCTAGCAGAATTTAAACTAAAACAACAAATAGAAATTAAAATCTAATTGACAAGACCTTTGGCTAATCCAGCGTGTGCGAAAACATGTTCTTCACTCTATTTATACATGCAACGACCCAAAATTCCCAAACCCTAATTTAATATTAAAAATAAATTTAATGAAAATAATTGAACCCATTACTCGATTCGCGTGTGAATCGAGCTTTCCTCTGCTCCTAGCTCCGAGACATCCTACCCTTGATTTGTTGTAACCCTAGTTTCGATTGTCTTAACCTAGCTTCTAAGGAAGAAGCTGCGTGGAGACAAGTCAAAACGAGGGGTGGCGGAAAGAGTGGTTGTGTTGTGTCGGGGAGATGATGGAGTTGGTGGTGTAGGTGGGGCTGCGGCGAGAGACGGTGGCGGGGAGATGGTCGGGGGAGGGGATGGTAAGGTTGCGGGCAGAGTGAGAAGAAAAGAGAGATGGAGAGAAATGGGTTGGTTCGATTAGGGTATAGGGTGTGGGTCTCTTTCGCAAGGTGCATCGTTGTTTGATGAGAACGACTGCAGGCGTTGGAAAACCTTGAACTCAAGAATGCAACCAACGGCACAATCTTTGCCTCAAGCCATTTAACACAACAAAGAAGAACCACGATAGCCTTCATCTCATTAGTCACATAGAAACCCTAACTTCCGAGTTACACATTCGATCTAATTTACCACGCTAATTCGAAATCTAACTCAAACCCAACAAAGAACTCGGTTCTTGAATTGAATCCTCCACAGCAGTACCAGATCCATCTTCTCGATCTCAATTCTCGAATCACAGCAACCCAATTTCTTCCTCTCGTTGAACCGATCCATACCACCACTAATCGAAGCAACATCATAATATTTCATCAATTCATCCTCTCTACTTCTTCTCTGTCACAGGCGTGACATTTCTGAGCTTCGATTTTAGCCGTTATCAGAAATCCGTCACTTCTGTCTCGTTGTACCTCTTAATTCCATCGATTCCGGCAAACCCATCACCTCTGTGTGATTCTCGATCCGTTCTTGAAATAGCAACATGATCTCTGTTAAGTCTCGATTTCAGGTGAAAAAGAGAGGAGTAAATGAAATGGGAAGAAATATCTTCTTGTCTGAACTAGGGTTGTGTTAAAGGTAAGGGATGGATAAGGGTACCCTTCTACACAGGCTAAGGGGCACCCCAAGGGATATCCAATAACATGTGGCCTCCCCTTAACGACGGCTGGCTTGTTTTTATCTTTCACTACATAAAGTTGCATCTTAACCTAGGCTCAGCTCCAGATAGTGTCCGCCCACGAAATGACAATTTTGTCCTTTCGGCTCAATTGGGTAGTTTCTTCTTCTTTTCGTCCGTGCGACTCCAGAGTAGCTATAAAACTCAAAACAAGCTTAAAATACATAATTTACAAGAAAAATAGCAAAGAAAGCATAAACTACTAGATAGTAAATTAGGTGTATTCTACACCTATCAAATTCCCCCACACTTAGACTTTGCTAGTCCTCGAGCAAATCAAACTAAAAACTCACAACTTCAAAGCGTTCAAGCGTCACAAGCATCCAAAGAGTTATGAGGACATAGAGTTTCTGCATGCTAGTAATAAGAAGTTAGAAATACTAAAGAACATATTCTCATTCTTAAATGTTGAGTGAGAAATAACCATCCCATAATGAGAGAACGCGTGTTTGAGAAACGATCAATAAGCATTTCGCCTCGACTTCTGCCTCACCAAAAAGGATTTTATGATAATTGCACTCAAAAAGAAGGCTTTTTATGGTTCTCACATGTGTGCAGGTAGGAATGAAGAGAGAATTCCTGCGACACGTTGAATGGTGGGAAGGATAACTTCCGAAATTTTGAAAAACCCACATCTTTTAATATTTTGAAAAACCATTTTTCTGACGATCTCTAAGAAAGGAAATCAACCATTATTATCGAGGATGAGATTACTTACTTACCTTCACATCCGATCGCCAATTATGATAACACCACTCTCACGGCATCCAATAGAAACGTCTTCCGCTCCTTATCTTGATCTTCATGGTCTTCGTCTTCGGTTTCAACTATTGATGATAAACCCTTGAATTTCATAAATCCTTAACAATTTGTAACTCTTTTTACCTTAAAAATCCTTGTTGCTTGAAACTTCCTTATATATTTTCCTTCCCCACGGCTCATTAAACAAAACAAATATTTCTCTTGTTTTTTCTTTTTTTTTTTTCTTTCTTTTTTTTTTTTTTTTTCTTTTTTTTTTTTTTTTTTTTTTTTTTTTTTTTTTTTTTTAAACAAGAGAAATTAAATACAAAAATAAACCATGGCCGTGGGAGAAGTATTTTACCGCTTGATTCTTCACAACTTGTATCGTCTTGAAATCATAAACTTCAAAAATTCTCACCTTTTAATTTTCTTCGCTTTCATGAATAAGTCTTCATACTTGAATATAAAATTACCTCATTGTATTGTAAGTCTTCAACATATATGTAAAAATCCGCTCATTTGTATGTTGCTTTACTTGTATTTGAAATTTGCTCTTTTTCTTGTTCCGTTGCTTGTAAACCTTAAACTTTTCCAACTTTCCTTGTAGATTTTGATGTCGCTCCTTGTTGATGATGATGTGTTTCTATGGATCCGTTGTTGTCGAGAGAGAGAATGGTGCTAACTGCAAATCGAACTACAAGAAGGAAGCTTTCATCCATGGACGTCACCCTCATGATTGACAAAATTAGCACTCAAGAGATCAAAGAGTAGTGCTTCTATTGGTGGGAGGTTGGGTAGCTCACCATTCTACCCGGAATTAACTTACGGTGACACACACTCAAAAGAAGCTCTTTAGTAGATGGAAAATTTCTGGTTGGTGCCTCTCATGATATGAATACGGGTAGTCTCCACTAATGATTGATCAGCAACTCTAATAACGCACTTCTCCCTGCACCAAATTCGCATCACCGGCATGATTAAATCCATTATTTAACACTCAAACAAACAAGAAATCCGAATGTAGTTCTCTAACATTTCCAAGTTCAATTATGTCGGTCAAAATCTCTATGTAAACATACCTAGAAGTATGCTAGTGACTCTAAAATCTTTAAAAGTTGGAATTTTTATGTAAAACTTTTTTTTTTTTTTTTTTTTTTTTTTCAAAATTTTTTTATTTTTTTGTAATTTTTGTTTTAAAAACATGCTTAACCACTCCCCACACTTAAACCTTACATTGTCCTCAATGTAATTGAATCCTCCTAGTAAAGTCAAGGTGGGAAATTTTAACATGATAAGAAACAAGAAAAAGAAATAACAAAAAGCAAAAGATAAGAAATACAAAACCGATGGGTTGCCTCCCATTAAGCGCTTGTTTTAAAGTCGACGGCCCGACTTAGCTCTTGCGGCACATTACTCCTCCGGAGGAGTGCATCTTGAAGTCCAATTATGTCCACATGCTCCGTTGGAAAGTTTTCATAATATGGCTTTAACCTATGGCCGTTGACTTTCAATTGTTGTCCTGTTTTTTCGCTAACAATATCAATCGCACCATGAGCATAAACATTAGTAACAACAAATGGTCCCACCCAACGGGACTTAAGCTTTCCCGGAAATAAACGTAAACGAGTATTAAATAAAAGAACTTTTTGCCCCACAACAAAACTTTTCCGCGAAATCATCTTGTCATGAAAAAGCTTAGTCTTTTCCTTGTAAATCCGGCACTCTCGTAAGCATCATTACGTATCTCCTCTAGCTCATGTAGTTGTAACTTCCTTTGTTTCCCCGCTTCATCATACTCCATGTTGAATTTCTTTATCGCCCAATAAGCCTTATGTTCAAGTTCAACCGGAAGATGACAAGCCTTGCCATAAACCAACCTATATGGAGACATACCAATTGGTGTCTTATACGCCGTTCTATACGCCCAAAGTGCATCATTGAGCTTAAAGCTCCAATCTTTCCTCGTGGTATTCACCGTTTTCTCAAGAATGGACTTTATCTCACGATTTGAAATTTCCGCTTGTCCACTAGTTTGTGGATGATAAGGCGTACCAATTTTGTGTGTTATGTTGTACTTCTTGAGGAGAGCGTGGAAAGCCTTCTTGAAATGTGAGCCTCCATCGCTTATCACCACTCTTGGTGTTCCATGCCTATTGAAAATATTTTCCCTTACAAAATCACAAACAACTTGAGAGTCATTAGTTTTGGTGGCTCTAGCTTCCACCCATTTCGAAACATAATCAACGGCAAGAAGTATATAAAAATTCCCATTCGAATTGACAAAAGGGCCCATAAAATCAATACCCCACACATCAAAAATCTCAACGGCGAGAATTGGTGTGAGTGGCATTTGATTTCGAGCACCTAGATTGCCCGTTCGTTGACATCTATCACACGATTTACAAAAAACATATGAATCTTCAAACAAGGTGGGCCAATAAAATCCACTCTCGAGAACTTTGAGAGCGGTACGTTTAGAACCAAAGTGGCCACCACATGCAAAAGTGTGGCAAAAGGAGAGAATGGATTGAAATTCGGAATTAGGCACGCACCTTCGCATTATTTGATCAACGCCATATTTCCATAAGTATGGTTCATCCCACACATATTGCTTAGCTACCTTCTTAAGTTTCATCTTTTGGAAATTAGACATTGTACTAGGTACTTTCCTTGTCACCAAGTAATTCACTATATCCGCATACCAAGGTGTTGATTCGTCCATGGAGAAAAGTTGTTCGTCCGGAAAACGGTCATGTAATGGAAGTTCCTCTTGAGACATAACAAGTCTACTAAGATGATCCGCAACGGTATTCTCCACACCCCTCTTATCACGAATTTCTATGTCGAACTCTTGTAACAATAAGATCCACCGAATTAATCTTGGCTTAGCTTCTTTCTTCTTTATTAAGTGTCTTAGTGCGGCATGATCGGAATACACAATAACCTTTGTACCCACCAAGTATGATCGAAATTTTTCCAACGCAAAAACTATAGCCAATAACTCCTTTTCCGTGGTAGAATAATTGATTTGTGCATCATTAAGGGTCCTAGATGCATAATAGATAACATGGGACAACTTGTCCACCCTTTGACCCAAAACGGCTCCAACCGCATAATCACTAGCATCACACATTAATTCAAATGGAAGATTCCAATCCGGTGATTTGATAATTGGCGCACTTGTCAACATATCCTTTAATTTATCAAAAGCATCCTTGCATTCCTTGTTGAAGTCGAAAGGTACCTCCTTTTGTAATAACTTGCACATCGGCATGGAGATTTTGGAGAAATCCTTGATAAACCGCCTATAGAAACCTGCATGACCAAGAAAAGAACGGATTTCCCTCACCGAAGTGGGATATTGTAAGTTTCTTATTAAATCTATCTTTGACTTGTCCACTTCGAGCCCTCGAGAGGACACAATGTGACCAAGTACTATGCCGTGGTTTACCATAAAGTGACATTTCTCCCAATTAAGGACAAGGTTTGTGTCTATGCATCGTTTAAGAATTAGTTCAAGGTTATTTAAACAACCATCAAAAGAATTGCCATAAACACTAAAGTCATCCATAAATACCTCGATGATGCGCTCCACATAATCCGAGAATATACTCACCATGCATCTTTGAAAAGTAGCCGGCGCATTGCAAAGGCCAAACGGCATCCGTCTATATGCAAACGTTCCAAACGGACAAGTGAAAGTGGTCTTTTCTTGGTCCTCCGGTGCAATAACAATTTGATTGTATCCCGAATAACCATCCAAGAAGCAATAATAAGAATGCCCCGCTAACCGCTCCAACATTTGATCAATGAAAGGTAAAGGAAAGTGATCCTTGCGGGTTGCGGAATTAAGCTTTCTATAGTCAATGCACACTCTCCAACCGGTTTGAACTCTTGTAGGAACAAGTTCATCGTCTTGATTTCGAACAACCGTGACTCCGGATTTCTTTGGTACCACTTGTACCGGACTTACCCACTTGCTATCGGAAATTGGGTAGATTACCCCCACACTTAGCAATTTGAGTATCTCTTTTTTCACAACCTCCATCATGGGAGGATTTAGCCGACGTTGAGCATCACGTACCGGCTTCACGTTCTCTTCCATTAGAATCCTATGCATGCACATGGATGGACTAATACCTTTGATGTCCGCAATTGTCCACCCAATAGCCGTTTTGTGCTCTTTCAAGACTCTAAGCAAACGGTCTTCTTGTACCGGTGTGAGGTTCTTAGAAATAATCACCGGAAGCTCATCTCCATCTCCCAAGAAAGCATACTTCAAATGGTCCGGAAGTGGCTTCAATTCTAGTTTGGGCGCCTTCACAATAGATGGTACAAGTATTTCATCATTCACGGGTAAAGAAATATATGAAACATCACCCTTTTTAGCTTCTTGCAATGTCGCCAAAGCACCACACATCTCCACCAATTCCTTGGAGATTTCAACATCCAAATTAGACAAGCCATGGACGTCCAATTCAATTCTCTTTTGCAACACCACATCAAGTTCATCCTCTTGGTTCAATTCCACCATTTGTTGCGCTAATGAATCAACCACATCAATGGAGTAAACGGAATGCACATCACTTGGGTAGCGCATGGCTTCAAATATGTTAAAGTGTATTATCTCCTTGTCAAATTCCATAGTGAGTGTACCCTTATCAACATCAATCTTCGTCTTTGCGGTCTTCATGAATGGCCTCCCAAGAAGTAAAGAAGTAGATGAACGGTTCTCATTGTTGTCCATATCCACCACAAAGAAGTCCACCGGAAAAATAAGCTCATTTACTTGCACTAGCACGTCTTCTACAAGCCCCTTTGGATATATGTTAGACTTGTTTGCCAATTGGATAATAACTCGCGTCTCTTTCAAAGGTCCAAGATTCAAGGAGTCATATATTTCGGCCGACATCACACTAATGGAAGCTCCCAAATCAAGTAAAGCATGTTCAAACCTTTGTTTACCAATAGTAATTGGCACCGTGAAACCACCGGGATCCGTGCACTTTGTAGGCATCTTCTTCAATAGCATAGCCGACGCACTCTCGCCAACTTTAGTAATTTCATTATCAAGCAACCTATCCTTCTTGATGCATAATTCCTTCATGAACTTGGCATACCTTGGAATTGTCTTGATAGCCTCAATGAATGGGATGTTGATTTCAATCTTCTTGAAGATATCCATAAGTGCCTTGTCTTGAGCTTCTTTCTTGGATTTAGCAAAACGACTAGGAAAAGGAGGTGGAGTAGTGAAAGTAGAAACCGGTTCCTTGGATTGGTCGTTTGGTGTGGAATTCTCCTTTGGTGCGGTTTCCTCCTTGTCATTGACTACCTCTTCAATAACTTCCTCATGATGACTTGGACCCTCCACTTGTCTTCCACTTCTTAAAGTAACCGCATTAACATTCTCTCTTGGATTCACAAATGGTTGTGAAGGAAGTTTTGTGGATGCTTGAGATTTCAATAAATTCACATCGGTCGCCAATTGTCCCATTTGAGTTTGTAAGTCCTTGATGGCCGAATCGGTCTTTTGTTGGTTTTGTTGGCTTTGTTGGAACATAGAAGTAAGACCTTGCATACCTTGCATTAACGCATTGAGCTTGTCATCATTCAAAGAATCACGCTCCTTGACTTGTTGTGGTTGAAATTGTTGTTGAGGTTGGAAACGTGATTGTTGAAAACCACCTTGTTGCTCATATGGATTAGAAACCGCCGCTTGCTTGTTTGCATAACTAAAATTAGGATGATCCCTCCACCCGGGATTATAGGTATTGGAGTATGGATCGTACCTTGGCCTTTGATTTGGATATAAAGCATTCACTTGTTCGGTCTCACCATCCGGAATAATTACCGCGGCCATCCTTTGAATCATTGTCTCCATGTTACTCATCCTTTGATCAAGATGTGATGAAGAATCACTAACTTCATGCACTCGCCTAACCATTGGTTCATCCCTTGTGTAGAATTGTTGCGAGTTTGCCGCCATACTTTCAATCAACTCTCTAGCTTCGGTCAAAGTCTTGTTCATTAGTGCACCACCACCCGCGGCGTCAAGAAGAGACCTATCACTTGAGTGGAGAGCTTCATAGAAGTATTGGAGTATCATAACGTCACTAAATTGATGGTGTGGACAACTTGCCACCAACCTCTTGTATCGCTCCCAACATTCATACAATGATTCTCCCACTTGTTGTTTCAATCCACAAATCTCCTTGCGAATTTGAGTAGCTTTGGATGCGGGAAAATATCTCTCGAGGAAAAGTTTCTTCATCCCATTCCATGTTGTGATACTTCCTAAGGCAAATAATATAACCATTCCTTAGCATTACCCGCCAAAGAAAACGGAAAGCTTTCAACAATGCTCCATCCGCATTAGTCTCCGGTGGAAGCATGGCCATAACTATGGCATAGAAGTCCATAAGATGTTTGTTTGGGTCCTCATTCACCATGCCATGGAACTTTGGTAACTCTCTAATCAACCCCGCTTGATTTCGAAGGTTGAGTTAGTTTGGATACACCATTGTTGTGTATCAAGCTTGTGAGAAGCTAGGTCCTTTAGTGTACGATCAGCCATTGTTTCTTCCTCTTTGTCCGAATCACTTGATGAAGAAGGAGAAAGTGGAGTGTTAATCGCACGAATGAAATCCTTTAGTTGAGTGCCGGATCGAAGACGTATTGGACTCGGTCTACCCCCTTTAAGCATTCACCAAAGGTATAACACCTGAAACAAGATTCTCACAAACTAAGTTAGATACGGTAAAGAATCTAACAAAGCAAGAATAAAGCAAAAAGAAAAATAAAAACAACTAAAAATCGCCCGTTGCTCCCCGGCACGGCGCCAAAATTTGATGCGTGTCGTAGGTGCAATCAAATTAATTCAATATTTCCACTCAATTAAAAATAATATAATGGAAGTCAAGTTCGTTCCCACGAGGAGCAAGAGATCTTAGTTGTAAAAGTTGTCACGAAAGGGGGTGTAAAAAGCAAAATAAAAATAAACAAAGCAATTAAAATCGAAAGTTGAAAGATGAAAGCAATAAGAGAGACAAGATCAAGGAATCCTTCTTCGTTTCGAAACAATGATTAAAGTTATGTTCTTTTCTACTTGTTATTAGTCACGATTATCACCAACCGTAGGATAGCAGGTCCGCTTAGCTAGCCCCAAAATCCCTAATTTCACCGAGTAACAGTCCGCTTTAGTTATCGATTCTATTCAAAAGAACCACCTTGAGGTCCGCTTACAAGATGTAATTCCCAGAATGCATTAAGATTTATGAATTTAGGTTTAGTACTAGTAGTTAAACTCGGTTCGCTTGGTTCACTTTCTAGCGTTGTTTCTACACACAATTGCTCCACGGAATCCCTCCGCAAGGTCTCGTGTTTTCTACTTTGTGTAAAGTGTCGAGAACGATTACGTATTCCCTAACTTATACTAGATATAGATCAATTAACAAATCAATTTAGCGTGCACTCCAAACAATCTATCAATCAATCATGAATGTCTTTAAGATCACTCCTATTAGTAAAAACAATCGATAATCATGTGAAAAATCTCAAAATAGAATTGAAAACAAAAACTCAAATCATGTTAAGAACTAGGAATTCATCCTCAATCAATAAGAAAATTAGCTACTCATGTTTTTGAAATTCACACAAATAATAATAATTAAAAGAAGAATTTTCAAATTCACACAAGTAATTAAAAAGAAAAATCTTAGAAAAGCAAGCAAAAACACAAGTGTTGTGTGTGTAGAGAGGTGTGTAGAAGTTGTAGAAAACTTCTCTATTTATAGGCTTCAATATTCTCCAAATCTTCTAAGGAGTAGAATCCTTTTCCTTTTGCAATTCAATTTCCAAATCCAAGCTTTTCTCAACTCTTCCACCTTCTCTTTCCAAATTTGAGTCCAATTCTCCATCCAATTCCTAGCCCAAGTCTTCACACCCATGAGAGAAGTCCATAGAAAATTCTGGAATTTTTTGCTCGCCGGAAAACCGGTATTGTGGCTGGAATCCTGCCGGAATTGTCACCGCCGGCAACCTGAATATTACTGCCGGTCAAGGGAATATTCGACGGAATATTCCGTCAGTCCACCGTTAGGACTAACGGTCAAACGTGGTCAACCGTGGTCAACCGTTAGTCAGCGGGTCAAGGGGTGAGTCATTGAGTCGACCGAGTCGGTTCGGGTCACCATTTTGTGTCGTAACAAGCTAGGCCGAGTTGCCAAGCCAAATTCTTGCACGAAAGCAAAATGCCGTGATGCACAATGATTGTGCATCAGCCATGATGGCCCCGCAAACCCGCAATTTCAACACCGACATCCCCCGTCAATGTACCCATTCAATTCTTTCATCAAGCCAACTTCAAACCTCGCCGCCTTCCATTCTATTTCCATTGTAACCATGTACAAGCATTCCCATTTGCATAACTCGCTCATTGCCTTCACCGAATTTCACACTCGCCATCGACTCACATTGCTACTCCATCTCACTAAACTCATAGCACCACTTATTCCATCATGCCTTGAAGCTACCACCATCATCCGGGCCGTGCATCCATCTCCCATCTAAAACAAGAAAGCCTCTCGCAAATCCTATTCCAACAGATCATAACAACTCTGCCACAGTTCACATCCACAACTCTTGCACAGCCTTGCATTCTCAGACAATACCAGCAAACATCTGGCACTGCAGCCTGCAATTCTGCACCAGTTCATTCCCCATTTCAGTCCACCTCAGCTGCAATCTATCTCAGGCCACCTCCTTGAACTCATCTGAGTTCTTGCAATCCAACCAACAAACCACCTGCAAATCAAGACCACTTCAACATTGTCTCAGCTCAACCTGCAGCCCTGCAATAAAAGTGCCAACCCAGGCCATTATCAATTATAACAGAGCCATTGTTGCATCTGCAACTTCCATTTCCATTACCAACACTGAAATCTGTAGCTTCAACCACCAATCTTCAGTTCCACAGTAAACAGCTCCACCTTCTTGTCACTAGGTCATCACCTGCCATCACTAATAACCATCTCAATCATAAAACTCCATTACTACACAATCAGGCCATTAGCAGATTCAACTCAATTTCAACAGCCAACAACTTGTATCCAGCCATGATGGCTATGCATCTCACAGCCGCAGCTTCTCATGTGCTTCACCAGTGCACTGCTTCCATCCCAGGCATCAGCACTACCTGAATCATCTCCAACTGCAGCTGTTTACCATCTCAAGCACCAGTTCATCCACCTACCATCTCGATTCTCTCTCAGCTCAGGTTATGATCTCCACCAGACCCATCTCACAAACCCTTTAACCTTGCTCAGCCCATCACAGATTTGATCAATCCATTCTTCAATCTCTTTGACAGAACCATATAAACCTTGAACTCAAGAATGCAACCAACGGCACAATCTTTGCCTCAAGCCATTTAACACAACAGCAGCAACCACGACAGCTTCATCTCATTAGTCAGCAGAAACCCTAACTTCTGAGTTACACATTCGATCTAATTTACCACTGCCAATTCGAAATCTAACTCAAACCCAACAGCAACTCAGTTCTTCTGAATTGAATCCTCCACAGCAGTACCAGATCCATCTTCTCGATCTCAATTCTCGAATCACAGCAACCCAATTTCTTCCTCTGTTGAACCGATCCATACCACCACTAATCGAAGCAACATCATAATATTTCATCAATTCATCCTCTCTACTTCTTTCTCGTCCACAGGCGTGACATTTCGAGCTTCGATTTTAGCCGTTATCGTAAATCCGTCACTTCGTCTCGTTGTACCTCTTAATTCCATCGATTCCGCAAACCCATCACCTCTCGTGTGATTCTCGATCCGTTCTTGAAATAGGCAATGGCCGCCGTTAAGTCTCGATTTCGGGTGAAAAAGAGAGGAGTAAATGAAATGGGAAGAAATATCTTCTTGTCCGAACTAGGGTTGTGTTAAAGGTAAGGGATGGATAAGGGTACCCTTCTACACAAAGCTAAGGGGCACCCCAAGGGATATCCAATAACATGTGGCCTCCCTTAACCATTTGGGCCGGCTTGTTTTTATCTTTCACTACATAAAGTTGCATCTTAACCTAGGCTCAGCTCCGGATAGTGTTCCGCCCACGAAATGACAATTTTGTCCTTTCGGCTCAATTGGGTAGTTTCTTCTTCTTTTCGTCCGTGCGACTCCGCAGTAGCTATAAAACTCAAAACAAGCTTAAAATACATAATTTACAAGAAAAATAGCAAAGAAAGCATAAACTACTAGATAGTAAATTAGGTGTATTCTACACCTATCAAGTTTAAATTTAGCTAATCAATTTAAACGAATGTATCTTGATTCAAGAAGAAAGCAAAACCTTAAGGAAGAAAGTTAGTGATCTCATAGATGAGAAAGATCGCATTACTAATGAGGTGCACGAGCATTAGCAAAATTTCAAAAATCTCTCCTTGATGTGCAAGTTGAGCGATATGAGCTCCTTCGTCGTAATACCCTACTTAGCGAGCGAGAAGACCAAATTGTTCACTTTTTGTCATAAATAATGATTGATGAGTTTGCTGGCTGCGAAGGTTCTAGACAATGCTAAAATAACTTAGGTGTCGATGTTAGTCTTGGCGCGAGCAAATTACCTTAATCAAGGATATGATCTTTGAAAGAGAAGGTTGTTTGTTATACTTCTTTACTTTCATTCTTTTTCTTATTGTATTATTATCATTAATTCATTTCCTCATGTTTTCGTAACTTAAAAGAGATTTGAGATAAGAATTGGAGAGCTTGAAACCGAAAAAGAATAACTCGCGATGGATCTCTCTCTCCGCGAGAATAAATATTCTAAATTGAAGCGACAATTCCAAACTACGATTGGCGAATTTTAATAATGATGTTGTTTGTTTTCGCAATCAAGCTATGGAAATAGTTTGTAACGATCACAACATTCCTCTTCATTCATATCCTTTTTGAAGAAGTTCCCGAGAACTTGCCTGTCTCTGATGTTTCTGATAGTGAAGCTAATGAAGAAGAAGAATCTGGCGACGAGAGTGATGGAGCCAAAGAATCAGATAAAGAAGAAGAACCAACCAAAGAATCAGATAAAGAAGAAGAACCACCAAAGAAATAATTTCTTTTTCTTCTTTCATTTCTTGTAGCATCTGTATACATATATCTTTGTTAATCTTCCATTTCTGTGACTCCTTATTGTAAGTTTCTTTGATTATTGAATATGAATTCAACTTTTGCTTTCTTTGTTCCTGGATATAACCATCAAACAACCCTTCTTTGTAATTACAACTTCACACTTGCCTCTCATCCATAAGATATAATCAACTTTGCGAGTTACATAAGATATAATCAACTTTGTGAATTAATCATTCTTGCGAGATATATATATATATATATATATATATTTATTTATTTTTTTTTTTTTTTTTTTGATTTTGTACTTTATCATTGCGACAAGATCGCAAGATATCTTCATGGATTAAGAAATCTATTGATATTGCCTTATCATTATTTGTGTGGTCTTATTTTGCCTTCCTAAGTAAAGGTCTTATTTTGCCACCCCTCATTGCGACAAGATCGCAGGACGTCTTTACATTTTCATGTAATGACCCATTGATCTTGTCTTATCATTTCTTAAGTATTTTTGCCTTTTGCAGACATTATATTTGCGACAATATGACAGGTTTAAATGTTCTTGCGACCATAAAATCCCGTGACATTGTCGTCTTTGCGACGAAATCGCAGGGACGTTCTTACACTTTCATGTAAAAACCCATTGATCTGTCTTACCCTCACGTTAGTATTATTGCCTCTGCAGGGGATCATTTGCACAAATATGACAAGCCCTAAATTCTCTTGCGAAAATAAAGCCTCATGACATTTGCGTCTTTTTGACACTTATCGCTCCCTAATGGAGGGTGTCGCCCTTATCTTCTCCCGGGTTGCCCCTTCAAGGAGGCGTACATCGGCCATACAAGACTAGCTCCTCCCATCCGGTCTTAACGGCGGTAGGTTGTTTTGACCTCTTATCCCTTATACCTATAGGGCTTATGGTTCGAGATCGCACCCTAAGTGGAGTTTTCTTGGACCGAGTGCAAAGCATGTGCCAAGACTTGTCAAGAGTGGTAAGGAAGTTCCATGCTCCCCGCACTCTTGACTCAACCGTGTACCTCGGGCGCCTTAGTCATACACCGACTCCTTGGAAGAGACCTCGGGCGTCCAACCAGGGTATAACCTTATATATATAGTTGGAAATCCAAGGTATCTCCCAGGATAGGCTTTCATGGGCCCCAAATTTCCATGACTCGAGTTCCAGGAGCGGTGTAACCTTTTCCCCCGAGCCATGTCAAGAGATACCCCTTATATGACGTACTTTAGGTCTTACATTTGCCTCTTACGAAATATCATTCGCGAACTAGGGTGTACGCCACATAAAGGTTCGTCCCATTCACTCACTCATTCACTTTATCAATTTATTCGATCATTCATTTTTGACTTTTGTTAATTTGTCTGTGAAAAATTATCGCACAATCTCATTTCAATTATTTAATAGATTTTTATACATTCTTCACGGCGATATTTTCGCACAACTTTTCGCAACCATCTCCTCTCGCTTCTTGTCCTTATCATGTTTTCATCACTAAATTGATATCTTTTACGCAACTATTCATTTTTTACACCTTTTACTCACTACTTCCTTCTCACTCTCGTCGGTCAAACTTTTCAATGTCTCCTTTTCATCATGATATTCAATTGTTTTCATGCATTCATTTCGAACATCATTTCTTCCTTTATTTCTATAGTATCCACCATTAGCTTTTCTTTTCTTTGCTCATCCTTTACATTCTTCCTCCAACCTTTTCTTTTGCCATTCTCTTGACTTTCTACATCGACCTCATAACATTTTTGCCCTTCCTTCCAATCTCCTTTTATAATTAAAATGACCGCTTAGGGATGTGGAAACTTTATACACCGATGGTATGTCGATGCTACCCTTAATTTCATGCAACCATGGTCTTCCAATCAAAGCATTGTAGGGAGATTCCACATCAACCACGAGAGAAAAATATCGTTGATAACCCCCTGCAAGGGTATCCTCATGTGCACTTCTCCTTTGGGCTTGTTTGTGGTACCATTAAAACCATATATTTTGTATGTTGAAGGGATCAAATCTTCATCTTTTCCTCCCATAGTTTTGTATGTATGGTAGAAAAGAATGTTGACTGAATCGCGGTATCAATCAATATTCTATTGATTGCCCAACAATTTTCCGCTTCATCATCTTAGCCCTCAATAGGTTTTGGATTAATTTACAGCTTCACAACCAATGGGCGATCATGTATTTCTCTTCCGTTGGGTACTTCTTGACCGAGAAGGAAATAATCTGCGCTTGCCACTCTTTTAACTGCGATGTCTTCGCAACATTCATTACTTCTTTATCATCAGCATCACCGCAAAAACTCTACTAAGTACACTGTCATGAAAATCTTCGATTGTGCGGTATGAATGTACAATGGAATTGCAAAACAAATTTTTAGCCTTTGCCCCAACTTCTATAACAAATGTTTCTTTTCCCTTTCTTTGGTGGTGGAGGTAAATGTTGAACTTTCTCTTCTTCTTTTAAAAAGTGATTCAACTTTCCTTGATCAATCATTCTTAGGATAATTCTCTTGATGTTTACGCAGTCATTTGTTAGGTGCCCATGAAAGCGGTGGTAAGAAGCAGAACTCGTGACTTATCTCCGGTGGTGGTTCACTTCCCATGTTCCATGGTGCAGGTATGTTTTCCATCAAGAGTATTGCTTCCCATATTTTTTCCACACTTTCGGCATTCAATGGCGGCATTTTAATTTCCTCCCACACTACTCGTGATTTCGCTGCCCTCCATGATAGTTATAATTCGCCTTCGATCTCCGTAGTTTTCTGGGATGCTCGAGCCTTTGGATCTTATTATTCCCACCGCGATTGTAGTAGTTCCTTTCTTTCTCAAATTCCTCCCGATCTCGACTTCCCATGGCTACTAACTTTGGTTCTATATCAATTTGCCTTTCTTTCTTGTTGACCTTGCGATGTGCTCGCCACTTTGTGTGTATTAGTTGAGGTAACAAACTTCCATTCGCGACACTAGAATTTGTGTTACTTCGCTGGTAAGATTCCATCTCGTTCTTTGTCTTTCTTCTAAAGCAATATATTCCTCTTGGAGTTCTCGTAATTCGGTCATTGTAATTGTATTATTTGACTACGAAACTTCGAACATACAATAGATTGGTTGCACGAACATAGCATTTATGAATGACATTATGAGGTATCTTTCATCTACCCTTCCGGCCATCTGTTTGCACATTGTCTTCCATCCATGAGTTAGATGTCTCAAACTTTCTCCAACTCTTTGTTTCAACCCGAATACATCTTCAATACCTGTCGCGATGAGGAGTTGTTACTTATATACGCCTTTAAAAATATAGCTTGCAAATGGTTAAATGACGTGATAGTGTTTCTTGGTAAACCCTCAAACCATTTCAACGCTTCTCCGATCAAGCTTGATGCAAAGTATTTACACAATATGGCATCGTGATTTTCCCATTGTAACATACATCTTACATATGCCTTGATGTGTTGTATTGCACAAGTTGTCCCATCAAAAATGCTTTGGTTAATCTTTGGTAAGTTACATTTTGGGGGTATTCCTCTAATCGCACCTCTAATGTAAAGGGATTTTTCGCGACTCTGCGATGGCTTCATCTAATTTGTCTTCTTCCTCCTTCTCTTCATTGTTCAACATTCCTCTCATCTCTCGCCAATTCTCTCAAGATTTGTTCATTTGCCTCGTAGTTTGAATCTATTGGTCTTTTTAATTCCACCTCTCTTCTTCTGCGCTCATGTCTACTTATATGTTACGGCTCATCACTTTCTTCTCTCCTTTCTCTCGCGGGCTTTGTCCCTCATCTCTTCGCGAATCTGTGCACCATCATATCTATCAATTTCTCTTCTCGGTTGTCTATCGACTCTCCCTCTGCACTCTCTCATATTCTTCATTGAGATTTCCATTATTGCGATTTTGCTCGCGCCTTCTTTCTCGGTTGTCATGATTATTCCCGCCGAATTGCCTCTTCAAATTCACGTTCTTCTATTTCTGCCCTCAATCTTTCCCTTTCGCAAGCTAAACGTGCTTGCTGAACATAGTGTTTTTCAATGTCATCTTCGATCTCCTTTTGTTTCCTTCGTGCCTCTCTCCCATGTAATATTCTTCTCCCTTCATTCGATTTTCTTTCGTCAATTGGATTATTCTGCTCTTGAGGTTGCCTATCTCCTTGATTTCCATTATTTTGGCCATTTTTACGAGTCTCGGGTCGTGGAACATGACGATCTCCTTCATTTATCTTCTCTCACGATATCCTTCACCAACATTTGGTTCTCTTTCCAAATTTTCCTCATGCCGATTTGCGGTAATGTTCTCCTCCTATCTTCTCTAACCGATCTTGATCTTCGACTTTATTACTACTTCTCGATTTTCTATTTTTGCAGCCTCGGATTTTCCATTCTCAATTCATGATTTTGCCTTGTTAAATTTGCACGTTCTCTGCTTCTAACCGCCTTTCTTCATACATTGTTTGTCTCAATGTTTCTAATCTTTACAATTTCTTCATTTCCACGAATTGTTTCTCCCATCTCTTCTCGATTTCTTTCTCCTCGTCCATTGTTTATCCATTTGTTGCTCTTTCCTCTCTTTCCTCCAAGATAATCCGATCTCCATGTGTGTACACTTACTCTATCATAATCTGTAGTTGTGTTTGCAATTGGTTGAATTGGCGATTGAATTGGCGATTGAATTTGATTTTCTCCATCATTTCTTATGTTCATCCTTGATGATTCTCCCCTTTCATTTCTCCTTTCGCCGACAAGTCTCCCGCTTCTTCTTACGATTCTTGGTCCTTGCGGTACATTTCTCCTTCTAGCCATTTCTTTCTTTTGGTAAACTGTAAAAAATTGTATCAAATTTCTCTTTTCTTACTCCAAATTCTCCCTGTTTCTAGCGCATATGTAGTTGCAGGATTTCCACACTACACACCTCATTAGATTCAACGTAGTTAAATCTTTGTAAGATGATTAACTTTGAACTTTATTGATTATCTTCTTGAAATGTTTACAAATGCAATTAGAATAAAACCAAAGCAATTACAATTACTCTATTTTTCTCTCTCTTAATGACTTGCTTCACCCTCAAAAAGATCCCTTACAACGAGACTTTCTCGATCCTTTATATAAAGGTATTACATAGTGGATGACAAACTAAGTCATTTGTCCTTTATTTTCGGAATCAACTCGCGAATCCTCGCGAATGTGTAGTACTTGTCCTCGCGACACTCCTAAATCTCGCCAAGTCTTCACACTTTTCTCATGCTACACATGTCGTCATCGATGCGTCATTTGAATTATTTCCTTGCGACACCCTCGCAATGTTATCATTTGTTACTCTCGCAAAATATTGTTATTGCGATATTCTGGTCCTACATATCCCACTTGGATCTCTAACATGGTGATCGTACCAAAGAAAAATGGTGGGTCAGAATCTGCATCGACTTCACCAACTTGAACAAAGCGTGCCCCAAGGACAGTTATCCACTACCTAAAGCGGTGATCAACTAGTCGACCTTAGAGAGGATACGAAGAGCTATCATTCATGGACGGATACTCCAGGGTACAATCAACCTTTTTTAGCAAAAGAAGATCAAAGAACATACGGCATTTTACACCCCACGGCCTTTATTGCTACGTGGGGATGCCTTTCGGACTCGGAACACGGGAGCAACATACCGGAGGATGGTCGATGCCATTTTCAAGCCATGGATTGCGGACCTTGGAGGTCTACGTTGATGATATGCTCGTAAGCGAGATTGAAAAGAACCATCACCAAGACCTAAGGGACATTTTTGGAGCCATGAGAGAACACAATATGAAGGTAAACCCGGAAAAATGCACCTTTGGGAGTAACATCAGGAAAATTCCTTGGGTACACTGGTGACAAAAAGGGGCATTGAAGTAGACCCGGCAAAAATCCGAGCCATAGTAGACATGCCATCTCCAAAGAACCTAAAAAAGAAGTACAAAACCTCAATGGATCCCTAGCAGCTCTGGGAAGGTTCATCTCGAGATCCCGGATAGATGCAAACTCTTTTTCAACATACTAAAGAAGGGGACGAAATTTGAATGGTGACGAATGCGAAGAAGCCTTCCTAGGCATCAAACGGTATCTAGCGGAGATCCCTATCCTTGAAACTGGACTTGACGGAAATCTTGGCATTATACATTGCAAAGAGCTAAGACGACGCAGTGAAGCTAAGATTGGTCAGGACCCACACAAAGGAGGAGCAACCAATCTACTATGTCAAGCAAGACCCCGAATTCCGCGAAAGAAACTACACAAGAATTGAACAGTGATTTTAGCCATCGTATGGTCTACCTTAAAGCCGAGGACGCACTTCTTAACGCATGACATACGTATCCATGTCCGAGCACCCTTAGAAGCCATCCTCAAAGGGGTAGGAAAGGTAGGACGCATAGCAAAATGGAGCACGTACCTCGACCGAGTTCAACATCCACTATGAGCTTCAACACTCTCGAAATCGCAAGTGTTAGCGAGACTTCCTGAGACATACCTTTGGACAACGAAGAAGAGGTGCGCATACAAGGATGGAGGGCGCGGCGCCCCAGAAAGAAAAGCGAGAAGGAGCCAAATAATATCCTTGAACCAATGAAACCCACGACAATGGGAGGTCTTTGTCGACGGCTTGAAAAATATAGGCGCGGGGATAGCATCGTCATCACCACACCCACTGGGGATAGGATCGTGCACGCATTGATTGGAATTTGAAGGCCATACAAATAACATCGTAGAGTACGAAGGAGTGGTCCATGCTCTTCGCTTTATAATTGAAATGGGGATACAAGAAGTACGTTTGACAAGTGACTCGCAACTAATCATACGACCGAGATAGGCTACGAATACAATGTGTATGACGAGACACTAATGACATACATGGCTCGGGGTACAAGCGTTGACTTCCCAAATACAAAAATCAAGTTAGACATCTGCGTAGGAAGGAGCTCAGGCAACGCGGATGCCTTGGGCATACATATCAGCCCATGCTCAGAACGAGGATGTCAAAGCAATCAAGATAACAAGGGTGTACGAACCATCCATTAAGCCCCAAGAGGCGTACGCGCTAACCAACGTAAGTCTAGGGAGGAAGATATCTCTCGACGATGATGTCGGAGAACACATAGTCGATGACTTCCGGGACGATGACATCATCGACAAGCGAGATGAGGACGACGATTACAATCGGGACGAAGATTGGAGAATCAAAATCCATTCTTTCCTCAAGGAAGGAAACTCCCGGGGGACACCAAACAGGCCGGGAAAGTACAATCCAGAAAGGAAGGAATGTACGAGCTAAGAGACGGAACCTTATACGAGAAAATCGTTCCTCGGGACACTTCGTCGGCTCGCCTGTCCGATCCGAGGGACATGCCATCTTGAAAGACATCCATAGAGACGCGGAAATCACAACGTGAATGAGGTCCCTTGCGGATAAGGCAAAACGCAGGGCTACCATCGGCCAACCATGATCCGAGACGCGGCTAGAATGGCACGAAGGTGCGAAGAATGTCAAAGATTTGGCAAACGAATCCACGCCCCGCCACACAATTGAACTATGTGGATAGTCCATGGCCTTTTACAAAATGGGGTATCGACATAGTGGGCCCTGCTTCATATCGGGGACCGGGAAAAGAAGATTCCTAATAGTGGCAACGGATTACTTGACAAGTGGGTAGAAGCCAATGTCGGCAAGAATTCGTGATTCGGGACGTCTTACTTTTATTTTTCAAAATATCATTTCGTAGATTTGGCATCCCTGCAGAGATAGTTTCCGACAACGAGAAAATACCGAAGGAAAGAATATCGATTTCTTTGTTTGATACCTTCAAAATTCGAAAAAAATAAATCCACTCCGATATACCCACAAAGCAACGGACAAGCGAGAAGCCCTACAAACAAAACTTTGGCACTTATCCTTAAAAAACAACTAGACGAGTACAAAGGGCGGTGGTGTGAACGGTTACATAACGTTACATGGGCGTACGGGACAACTCGAAGATCGGCCCCACTGAGAGTCTCCATTTTTACTTACGTACGGGGCGAGAAGCGATAATCCCTACGGAAATTCTACTACCAACAACAAAGACAAGCATGGGAGAAGAACCTCACCACAGAGACATGATGTTGGAAAAGCTTGACGATCTCGAAGAAAGGAGAAAGCGATCGCAAAGAATGGAAAACTACCAACAAGCAGACTAGCGAGAGAATATAACAAAAAAGTGAAACCTAGGAATTTTGCAGAAGGCGGTATGTGTTAAGGACCATCCCCCAATACCGTAGAGAAAAGAAATGGGGAAAATTAGCACCAACTTGGGAGGACCCTACGTAATACACGACATCGCAGAAATGGCTCTTACTACCTGCGTGGCAGAAAGGGGAAATCCTCATGCATCCGTGGAATGCCAAATATCTCAAGCCATACTACCCGTAATCTATCACCTGCGTATGTAATTCAAGAAGAAAATTGACTTACAAGTCTACATGTTTCCATCTCTCGATGAAGGAGAACGCCTTTAACTTTTTCGAACCAACCCAAGCTTTCATCTTCAAGTATCATATTCCACTCATCTTCAAGTATCAAATCCCACTCACAACCATGTCCCAATTTGTCAAAAAAAAAAAAAAAAGAAAAAAAATGCCATCTCGTACATTGAAAACCATACCACATCTTAATAAAATATCGACACTATCGTTACCCCGTGGACGTAGGCCTTAGGGCTGAACCACGTAAACTACTGTGCAGTTACTATTATTACGAACTTGCATTATATTTTAATAAGTGGAATGTCCCGTACAAAGCGTGGATTATACCCACTCCAATATAAAGTGAAAGTCCCGCACAAAGCGTGGATCATACCCCTGCAGAATATACCGGGGAATATCCCGCACAAAGCATACACATGCAATCTCTCGGAACTCCCCATAAGTGTCTATAAGTGTATGACCAGGGGCGACTTCCGAACGAGATACCCGGCAATATTATAAGACGCGAACTCAATGGAATATATCCTTGAACGTGTCAGAACCCCACCGTTGTAAATCCTCCGCCAAGGAATTAGCCGGACGGGTGACAGTCGCAAGACGATTCCGAGGATATCAACCTACGGAATTGCACGCAAGACGATTCCGAGGATATCAACCTACGGAATTGCACGCAAGACGATTCCGAGGATATCAACCTACGGAATTGCACGCAAGGCGATTGAGGATATCAACCTACGGAATTGCACGAACAATACACTTTCTCAAATTCCAAAAATCAACATCCTTCGATTACAAACACTACGGAAGAAAAGAAGTTGATTACAAACTCATTATATTAATTCAATTTATAAAGCCAATAGATGTGAATTCAGCAAAATACAAATTGATTTAAATGCTAAAGTTTGATCTAGTACACGAGTTGATTACAAGCCTAGCAAGAAAAGCAAAAAACGCCAAGAAGACTAAGCAACCGAGATCAATCCCTAGCATACTAGTTATGATCACTGAGAAGGAGCATTATCCACGGATATATCCTTCAACGACGAAGGAACACTACCACGGAGGAAGGGCCGGAAGAACCCGGAAGGAAGCGAGGGCACGGGACGACGAGTATAGTTCTTGGTTAGTCCATGGTTCTTCTTCGAGATCCGACTCAATCTCACCAAGAGTCCTATTAATCTCTTCGCCAGCGCTTACGATCCCGAAGCCTCATAGCTACACTTTTCATCTCACTCGATTCAGGAAATGGAAAAGTTGGTCCACCTTTTGATTGGTTTGCTTCGAGCGCTTCCTCGAGATGAGACCAGACCACGATGGTAGCCGACTTGGCCCTCCAATTGAACTACCCAGCCCGAGCTTCGGCAAACTTTCCATCCATGGCTGAAGTGTCCTTGGAGCTCTGCGGGTATTAGAAGAGGACAGTGAGTTATAACAAATACAACACAAAGCACACTCGATGACAAAGACGTATACCTTCACAATGGTAAACCGCGGAATCCCGTGCTTCTGCGGCATAATCATATTCATTTGATAACCCATCATAATCTACAGGAAAGATTATGAGCATGCGACTTCGCGCTTAGGTCATCTCGAAGCATTGAGTCCGAATGGCGATATCGGTTAACCTCATCGTTCTTCGATTCCAACCCCTTGTTAAGACGGTACATAGTCACCTCTAAGTTTTCTCACACTCAACCCGACGGGCCACATCAGCTCGAGACGCGGATAAGGCTCTCACCTAAGAGCGCCGATTCCGCCCCTAACGTCGTCTCTTTCCTTGGCAAGATGTTGCATATAAGCCCGCACATCGAGGGATGAAGAACGCGCTTGCCCGCAGCTTCTTCTTCCATAACATTAAAGCTTAACTTCTAGAGTGGAAATCTGACGGCGTGGGCTTTCTCAAGATTATCCCGCGTCCATAAGAGCCCGTTGAATAGATGACGGTCATGGTTGTTTTGATTTTGCGAATCTACCAAGCAAAACTTTTCTTACGCCATTCTTCGACCATAGCATTATGGACATCCGCGCGAGCATTCCATTTTGCTGATTCACTCTTGAGTTTTTCAACTAACTCAGCAATACGACCCTTTTGACGAATTCTCTCACCCCGAAGCCACATCAATTTAGGGATTCCACCCACTGAAGATAAGACAGCGGGAGGTGGGGAGAAAAAGATAACTCAGAACATATAAGGAACATATAATAATCAAAGAAGAGGAGATGCAGAACTGAAATAGACGAAGAATTTTTCTCCGCCACCTCTAACTTGCCCTTGACCGAAGCCAGCTCAGAACGCAGGTTTGCCACGTCCACATCCTGCTGTTCCTTACGCTTAAGCAGACCCTTCGACTCGCTATCTCCTCATCTTTCGCGAGAAACCGCGGCTTCAACACTCGAAAGCGTCTCTTCACGATAGCGAAGTTTCGCTTCTAACTTGAGAGACTTAGCCTTGAAGAACAGAGTAGATATTGTGATTACAATGCTCGCTTCTTATCATCTACCCATCAAAAGAGAAAATTAGCTCACATAACACACACCTAAGTAAAATCAGGGTTATAAAGAGTGGGAAAAACCTCCAATAACCGCGTCGGGATAATTGTCACTGGCACCGTCAAGAATGGCCATCATACCAAACAATAGTAGAGGGAGGATCCACCACGAGATCAATCCCACCGGCCACAAGATTCTTGTCCCACTCTTCATTTACCACCTCCTCAGAGGTTAGCTCCATATGTCTCAAGTAGTAAAAGAGTCCGAACTCTTTTCCCCTTCAATCATAGGGGCATGACGCGACACGACAAGCAAATCTTTCTTCTTAAGCCAGGACAAAATAGCATCATCGCCATCCGCGATCAAGGATCGCGAGAAATCATTCGAGGAAGAATCCGAGGACTTACCGCCAAGTGAAGCACCAGTATTACTTTGAACCAAAGCCCCACTAGCAGCGGAGGAAGTGCCAACAAAACCCTCGGGATGAACCACAACAACCTCAGCATCAAGTCCGCGCGATGACCCACCTCCGCAGCTACCTTTAAAAACATCCCAGTCATCACCCAGGAAGATTGAAGTCCGAGACAAGCCCCATAACCGTAGCCATGTCAAAAGATTGTTCCCGGGATAAAACCTTACCAAATGAGAACTCACAGTGAGCATCCCCATCCTTTTCAGTACTATCAAGAGCAACTCCCTTGCCCTTGTCTACAACGGCCAGCTGCAGGCCAATGCCCCTGTCATCTGCATCCTTACCACCACCAGAAGCCTCCTCACCACCAGTGGTCTGCTCACCACTACCTCCACCAGTGGCCTGTTTACCGCTACCGCCACCGGTGGCCCGCTCACCACCAGTGGTCTGCTCACCACTACCTCCACTAGTGTCCCGCTCACCACTACCTCCACCAGTGGCCTGTTTACCGCTACCGCCACCAGGGGCCTGCTCACCACCGGTGGTCCGCTCACCACTACCTCCACCAAATGGCTCAAGCCACCACTACCTCCACCGGCGGCTCGCTCACCACTACCACCACCCAAATCCGATCACCATCACCTCCACCGGCGGCCCCACCAGCAACACTATCTCTCTTGAAAAGTCGGAGAAGTCTCAATCCGCTCTCCCTCATCGAAATATCTTCGTCATCATTCATTGGACTATTCACATCCTCGAACCGCGTAAAATCTTGATGTGGGAGAATTAGACGATTGCTTGGGATTGATCTTTTCTTTCTAGGCACTGCGAGACATAATGATAAAAGAGCCGCTTGTATCACCTTTCCTTTGATAATCAACATTACTTAAGAAAACGAGGGGAATATATACGTAGAAAACAAACAACATACCTTAGCAATATTAGTGCTTGACGTAGGAGGGTTAGCATCGGAGACATCTTCGTCTTCCGCATCATCAACATCACGATTGTAAGCAAAATCCATACCTCCAAAATTCATCTGCCAAGGGCAGTAGTGAGCATAACGTGAAGGAGAGGTTTCGCGATAAGAACTATCAACGATGTAGGTCGCCAACCATGGGGTCGGGGACCCAACCATAAACCCACGGACCAACAACTTCAAGAACAGGTGGAAGACCATTCATAGTCATGATCACGCTTAATTCTCTCATCAGCAGGAATAGGAAGACCCTCAGCACCAGGAATCCTCTCCATCTTGGAATCACTCACCTCGCTCAAAAGGCGAATTTCCCCTTTAACAGGAGAGATATTTCGCAGACTCACAGACCACGGCTTACGTGTCTTCCTGTTAACATAATCTCCAAAGGACTTGTTGAAATTTTCAGGAGTATACCACCCTCTCTCCTCTTCTAATTTGGGGGTATAGCAGGTCATCATCGTCCGCCCTTTGCTACGAAGATAACATTCTCGGAGATGACGAAGATAATTTCCTGTCAACTGCTGCACCCCACGATTATGACTCTTCTTAGCAGTATCACGGCTAGACAAGACCCGGTAGTAAAAATCGTCACCAGCTTTGTACAAAGGCAACATCAAACCAGCCTCGAAAGCACCCACGGTCCGTCAATAAATGAAAGGCATCATCTCGATAATTGGTAACCATATCATAGGTTATATCTTTATCGAGGGCATAAAAGCGCACTTGGAAATGCAAGACCGTGCTTCACTTTTGAAGGCTTCGAGATCTATGTGTCTGAAAGTGAACTTCTTGTTACCCAAAAGGTAAGGGACGAAAAGTGCTTGACAAAGTCATCCTCGTAAGCGTCTCCCGAGGTATCTTCCGCAACCCACTACCTTCTTCCTAGGAGGAACTACATCTCCCGAAGATTCTATCTCCGTAGCCTTCCTTTTCGGAGGTTGATTCTTAGTAGACTTACCCGAACTAGGCACAGATGGATTAGTCTGCGGTGGAGGCTTAGTGCGGAGAGGGCCGCACATCTAGAAGTTCATTGCGCGGATTCTCATTGCTTTCTTGAGGAGACCCATCTCTGGGACGATTCACGGCGTATCTAGACCCTTGCGGCGGATCACCTTTTTGAGCGAGGATCTCCGACCCCAGGATGAGGACGTTCGTCTATCCCGAAGATTACCCTTAGTAAGAGGAGGCGAGAGTTCCACCCTAATATTGGAATCACTCCAGGAGATCTACGAGGACTTGACGGAGGAGTTTGGTAAGGAACCCGCGGATGATCGGACATATCTCGGACACAAACACAAATAGAAGCGATAATCGCAGTCAAGGAAGATCGAAAAACAAGAAAATCTCAAGAACAACAAAGAAACGTGAAGAAACCCTAGATTTCATCTACAACCATTTAAGCTCTCGGGCTATTACTCAAACTCAAGAAAAGAAAAAAAAATCAAAACATGACCATTGAAACACACGACAGGCGTCAACTTTCAAACCCACGATATGCATGAGATTAAACCCATCATGATTCATCACCAGAAAATCAAGAACTCAACAGAGATAAAAATGGCGAGTAAACAAAGTAAAAGATCCTACCTGAGTTTCAACAGCAACAGCAGCGACTACAGCAGCAGCAACAGCAGCGACAACAGCAGCAGCGACGGTGGCAGCAACAGCAGCAGCAGTAGCAGTACTGATAGCAGAAGAAGTTAAGAAGACGAAAAAGAGAATGAGGCAGAGAATAAAACAGAGATTGTGAATTTAATTCACATTCCTTCTTTTCTTTTTTATAGGACCAAAAGAAACCGTCCACTACCCAAGAGGCAGTTATACCCGGACATGGGAAACGTGCACAATAAATACAAATAACTCCTTTTTAGGGGAAGTTATGAGGAGGGAGATAAAAACGTACCACACGATTCTTCTTCCAACAAAAGCTGGCGCCCAGTCACAAGAAGAGGGGCAAATTGTAAGTACACTTATTTATCTCCCTCACCACGTGTACTAGCAAAGCCCACGTGGAGGCCTCGTCACGATATGGATGACACGTAGGGGCATCCCTAGGATCTAGATGGCGTGCCATCCACAAGATCAAAGAGCGAAGGTGAAGGAGCATCAAAGGAAGGTATCCCCACGTGATACCAAAGAGCTTCTCGCTACACTTTACCTCATCACGAGATAAAGTATAATCAACGGTTGGGGAAAATCCAACTGACACAGACGTGACAAGGGGAGACTGACACCGCCTGACGCAGACGGTACCGCCCCAACCACTCGCATTTAGTGCTGCTCAGAGGGCACGTGTACGTTGACCAACGAAGAGAGCGGAGGTTAGCCAGCGTAATGAACATAGGGATTATAGAAGGCGCGGAATGGAGAGGAAGTCCGCGGACTGTGCACAGAATCCGAGAAGATAAGATTTCAACAACTCTCTTCCAGGGGACCCATTTAAATCAGCTATATATATGTCCTTTCATAACAAGAGGGGGGGATTGAAGGTGAGAACTAGAGAATAGGAGAGAGAAATCAGTGAGATGTAAGTATGAGCATCAACCTACGGGTTTGATAAACACAATCTTGCAATTATTCTTGTAACCCCTTACTTCATGAGAATGTTCCCATACCCGTGGATGTAGGCCTTAGTCTTTGAACCACGTAAATCATTGTCTCCTTTTACGTTAAGCATTCATATGTTTATACTTATATATTCACTTCTTAGAGTTACCATTTCGGGTGTTGATGAGATCATGACAAACCCGCGGGTTTAGAATCGCTGAATCGACATCTACCTATGTATTATATGTTATATTCATATTTTAGGGCATATATTCAATACACACCGAGATTGTTTGCGAACACGTAGATACCTATGTAATTTCCGTGTTCACACAGCTAGAAGGGGATTTATGTTTATTTGATTCTTTATTATGTATGACAATTCCAGAGCATCGTCATCGTTGGAATTTCCACTGGTACTTCAAACAAGTTATGTATATAAAGAAGAATGGCGAGTTTTTAGCGAAAGATCGGCTAGTTGCTTGATGAACTATGTAGCTATGGTTGTTTTGGTAGGTTTGGCTAGTGAGAATGAAACTTCGTTTTTAACTAGTCACATGGGAACGCGATCCAGCCTATGTATGTTTTTTTTTTTTTGGAAATTAATATTTTGTTTTTCTCTGTAATTTAGTTCTTTAAGAATAATTAATTGGGGGATAAAAAATACAATTGGGGATATAGGAAAAGGACAAAAACTGGATCTAAATATAAAATTAGGGTCACCCCTTATCTAAGTATTTTAAGTAATTCCTAATCTACCCCTCATTAATCCAGATTAGTGATTAATAATAAATTAGTAAAATCATAAGATTTTTGATAAATGATTAGTGTGTATTATTATTTGTGTTTGGGTGAGTGAGGTGAGAGTAGAAGGAGGGAAAGAAATTTGAGAGGAAATTATTTAGGTTAAAATGGAGGATGATTGTGAAGAGAGAATTGTCGCTAAGAGGTTGAAAATTTGATTTTTTTCTTTGAATCCACCATTTTTTTGTAGAAAAAGCTAGCTTGCAAGCATGGACATGATATGAATACAATGCCGAAAGCAGCCATCAGGCATGGTATTCATAACATGTCCAAACCGACACCGAGCTTATCCCCATTTTGAAAATCAAACCGGTATAGTATTCAACCCAAAAACTATAACAGCACAGAAGTTATTTTTTTTAGATGTTATTTTTTTTTGGTTTTGAAATTCAAAACCTATTCCGTTTTGAATTTTTTCTGGTTTTATCACCCACCGCCGCACAGCTTAGTTAATTCTCGAGCATGCAACACCGTTTTCCGCATGGTATGTTGCTTTCATTTCTATGCCTTCACATGATCTACGTATCCGTAAAGTTGAATTTTTTTCACTTGACTACCGACATTGATAGATTTCTATCGAGCATGCCGGCATTTAGTTACGACATTGAATGTTAGTTACCAAGCACGCTGGCACCGTTTTCTGACATGGTCTTTATCAATTCCGGCATGGTCTTCGTCACTTCCGGCGATGTAAAAAAAAATATTTCCGCCATGGTCTTCATCACTACCGGCATGGTTTTCATCACTTCTGGCATGGTCTTCATCACTAACGGTTTGTCTTCATCTCTTTCGGCATGATCTTCATCACTTCCGGCATGATCTTCATCATTTCTAGCATGGTCTTCATCACTTCCGGCATGGTCTTCATCACTACCGGCATGGTCTTCATCACTTCCGAATGGAAAAAAACAAAAACGTTTCCAAAGTGAGGAGCCAGCAGTGAAGGAGAAGAGAATTTGAAAGGGAGTGGGGAGAGTTTAGAATTTGAAAGGGAATGAGGAATATTAGGGAGGAAAAATAGTTCATCTCCAATGGTGTTGTTGGTGATATTTTATGGATTAAATGTAAATTTTATTATTAGTAGTTTTTAGATTTTATTAAAGCTAAAAATGGTTATTTAATGTATTGGAATTAATTTAGGTAAACAAAAGCTTACTAGGATAGCTTCACATTGTCAAGATGAATGTCTAAAACTTGACATTCACCTTAACAATGTCTAACAATAATGAAGCCATGTCATCTTCACATTGATTTAAGAAGTTGGGTTGGAGAAGAATTTTAGGGAAAATGAATGTCTATCATATGTGGACTTAGACATTTATATTCACATACATTCCATTAGAGAAGCTCTTACTTTGAAGCATCCGGTCCATAACTTAAACCAAAAAATGGCCTAAATATCCTGGCGTCTTTAGGGGCGACATCAAAAGAATTAGGGGCGACACAAAAGACAAACTAGGTTGAAAATACTTATATGCCCCTTCATAATCGGTAGTTTAGGTTTTTTTTAGCCACCGATTGCAAAATCTCATTTTCGGGGAAACTCTATATTCGTACTTATATGAACTATTTTGACTACCGATTTAGGCTCGACCAAATTAGAAAAATAGAGGATTTTTGCAAAATCTCATTTTGGGGCAACTCTATATTCGTAAGTCAGGATACCTTCATTTACTACCGATTATAGGCTCAACCAATGCAGTTGAAAAAGCTCGGTGCGGGCATGGACGTGGTATGAATACAATGCCGGTACGTTGTACAATGGGGTCCGGTATGATATTTGCAAGGAGAGCCACTGTATAATCGGAAGTCATGATAACTCTTCCTTTCTTACTAATTATAGGCTCAACCAAAATTCAAAAAAGAGGATTTTTGCAAAGTCCGATTTTGGGGCAACTCTATATTCGGTAGTTATATGAACTATCTTGATTACCGATTATGGTAGGATATTTGCAAAGAGAGCCACTATATAATCGGAAGTCATGATAACTCTTCCTTTCTTACCGATTATAGGCTCAACCAAAATTCCAAGAAAAATGATTTTTGCAAAATCTCATTTTAGTTAATCTATATTCGGGAGTTAAATAACCTAAATTCCCTACCGATTATGGTAGCATTTTTGCTGTAAAGGTCTACTTTAATCGGGAGTCAAGATAACTTTATTTACTACCGATTATAGGATAGTCAAAATTCAAAAGATAAAGGATTTTATTTTGGGAATACTTTATATTCGGAAGTTATACAAACTAAATTTACTTCCGATTGTTGATTAACTACGATTGTATAGCTATCTACCGATTGTAAAGGGTAGTTTGGCGCATTAAAAACGCCCGGAAATAACCTACCGATTATGACATTTTTTGTCATTTTATGTCGCCCCTAATTCCTTTGGGGTCGCCCTTAAAGACCCGGGCTAAATATCAGCTAAATATGCCGACATCAACCAAAAAGCAAACAAGGTTTCAAATCGCACCAATTTTTCGAGAGGCCACCTCATCTAAGTAGGTGAGGTTTATTATGATCAAGCGGCATCTAAAACCAGCCTTGCCTGAGATGTTGGTACGCTAACCAAGTCATTAGCTGGTGGGGAAGCTTAACAAATTATAACCAACCAAGTCAACTTAGTCAAACTAATGGTCAAGAATCATGTCTCGAAAGCACAGTTCGAGGGAAACTCTTCTTCTTTCTCACTTGGTGACTTGGTGTGGTAGGCTACAAGCTCTCAACAGTAATAACAACCCTTGGGTTTGTTTGTAAGTCCAAACAAAAACAATATTCCCCTGTATGGAGGGGTACTGATCTTGCTACTCGATCCGAAAATAAAGAAAAAACTACTCGATCCGAAAATAAAGAAAAATATATATATAGAAAAAAATCAGATTTGATTTCGTTTTCAAAGTCCTAGTTTAGTTTAGAGTTCATCATTAGTTTCAAACTTGTAATACGCTAGATAGGGGTGTAAATTTTGCCCAGGAGCCCAAGGCCCAGTACCGTCCTCCCTGTCCCATGACAGCCCATGGGTGTCGTGGCCCATTACGGGCTTGCCCGACCTAGCCCATTTAGATAAGAGGGCGCACAGTGCCACAAGTCAAATTTTCTTGCCCGGCCGATACCCTCCCTATTATCCCATCAATGTCACCCGCCCTATTAGCCCGTCAATGTTATCCATTTATTCATTTAGCCCATATGTATTTATTAACTCTTATTACTCCATAAGAATCTACATTTGTTAACCATATAGAGAAAATATTGAACAAAATCTAAGGCAGTTTCCTTTTCTGATGATTCAATTCAGGAAAAATTATAGGAAGTTTGGTTTATCTTATTCCCATCTAAATCTGGTATTTGATTATTAATTTAAGATAAAACTTGTGTATTACTACATTACTTTCTTTTTATTTTTAAATAATATTCAAGGCCCTCCCTAGCCTTACCTCGTCCGAACCCAAATTACAAAACAGGCTTGGAAAGGCCATGGGTACTAACTCAAATAAATAACTCCGCCTGCCCGGCCCTTTTAATTTCATGGGTAAGAGATGTTCTGCTCGCCCTATACCGTCCCATTTAATAATTAGAGACGGCTTCCTGACCGCCCAATTTACACCCCTAACGCTAGAGCCTATATATAAAGAAGTGATCACTATACCGGCCACAAACAATTTCACAGTCTGCTGATATTGAATTCTAACTCTCTTGTTTTTCTATACTTACATCAATAGAGAGAGTTGTTTTGAGTTACGTTTTTATTAAGTCTTTGATATCAGATTTTTTACACAGAGTGGTCGATTTCGCTGATGTGCATAGATAAAAAAGAGTTGGCATCACAATGGTGGAAGTAGATCATCGAAGTCGATCCCAAACAATCTCCATGATGATAGAAATTTGTTAAGCGGTTCGGCTTGACATGGAGATGAAACATGAAGGTGGTTCAGAAGAAAACCACTCCTAGTGAGATAAACTCGCTTTGCTGTAACTTGAACCTCAATGAAAACCTTAGTAACGGTAGAAGGATCTTTAACGCGTCAATCAGTTCTGGAGGAAATTCAACACAGGAAAAGCATGCAAGTTGTCGTGGATGAAATCTATTTAGTTTCGGTTCTTCGTACAAAAAAACGTACATAAGCATTTCGGAAATTCTCGAAGCTTGAAGTTATAAATATTCCAAAACAGTTCACATTGTTGTACAGTTTATCGAAGCATCTTGGCATACCCAGTTTTAGAGTTTGAACAATTTATTCGTATAACAAAATGTTGCGACAACTGCACGCCAAGTTATAGTTTAATACCGTATCATAAACACAACAAATGACAGAGAATTATAAAAATCAAGTCAAGTTTAGTAGAAGCTAATTGATCAGTAATTAGAATCTGTACGTGATACATGCATGATCCGAGAGAGATAAAGTTGTTGCCAAGGTATACCAAGCTTGGCAGCTCTAGACCACGTCATTGAAATGGATCATCATTGCCAAGGTATACCAAGCTTCTCAGGATGTGATTGATGCATGAGCGGAAGCAAAGGCTAACCCTGGCTGTACAAGTACAACCACTGTTTTGGTGCCCCTGCCCCGCCACGCGATTCTTGTTGAGTCACTACCTCCCACTCAGTATCTTTACCAGAATCAAGGCTTAGGTCTGCGAGTCACTACCTCCCACTCGGGGAAATATAGGACGGGTAGATAAGAGAATGGTTCGTCTCATGGTGAAATCAGTGGTGTGGCTAAGATACTGTAGGTATGTCTACTGTACTCCCATGTGCAAATTTTGGTAAACATTGCATTTCTCTGTTGGGTCTTATATAATGTTTTCTATGAGTCTAGTGTTTGACTGCTGGTTATGTTCATTAGTAGCTCTTGATTAAACGTTAATGTAATTGTAATAAATTGGAAAAATTTTGGAGGTCGGATCTTATTATTAGATTTTGCTGATTATTCAAGGCTGCTCTTTGCTTTGCTTCTTTACAGTGTGTTCAATTATCTCACTTGATGGACTCAGAGGAGTACCACAGGACACAGGTATTTATATCTACTGGAATTGTTTAAAGCTTTAGATGTCTTTTCTTAACTGTTCTCTTGATCAGTTAGTCAAATGTTGCTTTATCGAGCAAAAATAAAGAAGGTTAAATCTTGCTTCAGTTATCGTCATTTTTTTCTGCTGAATTTCCTTGCCATTTCAATTTTGCATTGCATTGAATTTGTCTCATAGATGATATATAAAAGTCTGTAATCACTTTGCAGCTTTCGCAAATAGTGAATACCCATAGATAAAGATAACTGAAAAATCTATTTTTTGACGAGGTAGGAAATGATACCCTATCCATTTAAAATTTTCACCATTTCCGTTGACAACTCATATAGAGGCGAAGTCGAGATATTTACTCTGGGAATTTCTGAACTCTATTAATATCTAATGATGGAAAAGGGGGTGGCTCCTAGTCTTGTTATTGTCTTATTAAACCTTTTTTCTTTGTCTGGAGATGTTTTAGTTGTCTTATTTATAGCTGATCCTGCAGCAATAATACGCTGCACAGCATTATATTATGGTATATTCTTTCGTTAGTTCGGAACTTCCCTCCTAATGATGCGAAAATCTTCCCTGAGTATATTCTTCCAATGCTCTCTATGCTTCCCTTCTTCGGCGACCAGCATCTTTAGCTTCATGTCTTAAGCCATCAGTGTCAAGGCAGGTATTCTACCAAGTCCTGGAAAATGCACGGAGTTTGGATATGTTAGAACGTCAAAGAAAGATATGGTACTACAATTCATTGGCTTAATCAAAATAATGGGGGAAATTGCAGAACTAAAGAATAGCGGGATCCCTTGTTGTATGACGATTTTTTCCAATGTTTACTGTGAAACAGCGAAGGCAAAAATTCCCAGTTCTTCGAAACCCTAAAATTTATATATTTCTTCTCTTCTCTTAGCAAATCCCTTTTTTTTAATGGGGAATTTGAATAACCTCCCAAGACGTTTTACTAGACATCATAATTTGTTTGAATCCATTATAATGCTCATTGACATTTAAATCAGTTTAACTATAAATAATCAACAATCACATATTGTAGAAAATATTTGGGGGTCTAATAAAGTTGGCGAGAGATGGGTCGTACCAATACCATACATGAACAGCTTTGTTTCGTCGAAAAGACTTGGAGAAAAAATGTAGTCACATTCTCCCAAGAAGATGATAGACTTGTATCTCCATGCTTGAGGAAAACAGAGAGATTGCGCCAACAACCTAGAATAAGAGGGTTTGCAAAGTGCAATAGCCTCACACTTACCCAAACTCTATAATTGCAGGCATTTTTGCCTATTATTCTTTGTTTATTTTTGAAATCTGATAACTGATTTATTTATTTTACGCGGTTTTTATATCTAATTGAAACCATATAAGATTTATTTGTAAGACGGATTAAATTGCTTAGTGCTCCATATATATAATTGGGATGTTCTAGTGGACTATACAAATCTACTATGAACGTAGTCATCTTTCAATCTGTCTATATATATAACGAGTAGTTTCTCATCTTTTCGCTGCTAACTCATTTACTTGATTATTTTCTCTATATTCTTTCTATGATAAAAGCTTTTTTGTAATCTTTGTTTACCAGTTTCATAATTTTTTCTGTAATGGCTTTCAAACGAAGGGATTCTTGTCAACGGTGTGATTGAAATTTTGAAAAAAAATCAATTTCTATACACAAGTGTAGTCTCTTTATAACTAGAGTTTTTAGACTTCTGGTGCACTGCTTTAGCTCTTGAAGTTGGCATTTAAAACACAGATAATTTCATATCTATAGCTTGGTTATGAAAATTTTCGAATTCATCCGACCATGAAGACGCTGAAGCAATGGTTTCGGCAGGAGCTATCCAGTTTGTGAAGAGAGATAGAAGATTAGATTTTACAAGGGCAATGACGATAAAGGCCAGTGTTTGTAATTATTGTTGCTCGGACTGTTGGTTTGATGTTCTTGTATCAAGGAGCAGGGTCTCTATGAACCACAACTCCTATAATAAGAAAAACTTAGTGCCTGATACCAAGGTTTGTCTTAATGATATGTAATCACAAAAGTAATATGTATTGGTGAAAAGATTTGATACTTAAAAAGATGGCAATAAGAAACCTGGTGAGATTGGGGTATACCTAATTTTAAAGGAACTTTTTTTTAAGGGCTAAGGGGGTGTTCTAATGGGTGAAGTTACAAAACAACCCTTTCTCGTTATAATTCTTATTACCCTAATCGGTTATCATTTTTATTTTATCTTCTCCTCTTCTTCTTCTCCTCATCCACCTTACCGGCTTCTTCATCCCCACCATCGAAAACTAGTCGTAATCGTCAATCTCGAAACTCCGTTAATCTGAAAAACAAATAACCACAGGTGAAATTTAGTTCAACACTAAGTGATGAAAAACCGTTGAAGAAGAAATCAAACCGTCGGAAGAAATTGCGCGATTGAGAAAGTAAGGGCCTACTTAAACTCACTCAAGTACTTCAATTCTATGTTTGCATGTCAAATTAGGTCAGGAAAATCAAATTTGTGAATCTGCAGTTATTCAGCAAGCGGGGCCTCGTATTCATGACTCTGCCGGCTTTTCATATTTAGTTAGTGTTAGTCGGCAAGCTCTTAAGTTGAATATCATGCCGGCTGTTTTATATCTTTAACTTGCTTTTCACGATGGCCTTAGCGTATTCAACCTTAATACCTTTGGAGTTTTTTTTTCTACGGTCGTTGGGTTATAATTTTTACCCGCTAGGCGCGTGTTTTAAAAAAATATGGTGTCTCCGATGCCTAAAGTTATAAGGTCGGCATGGTATTTGAATACCACCTCGTTTGGGCTGCAATTTAGCAGGCATTGTATGGGTTATAGACCATGCCGACTATATGTGGCAGAAAATTCTTGTATCTACTGTGTTCAGAGTTGTTATAAGCCGACATGTTAGTTGATAGTCGGCATGGATTCTAATTATCGTCCTTGTCGACTATTGTTTAGCCGACAAAGATTATAGTTGTCGATCCTACGGATTGTTTTTTTTTTAATTGTTCTTGTTTAGGTTGCAAAAGGGAAACAAGAAAAATGTTACTCTTCCTTCAAAACCTCCTCGCGTTGGTGACAAACTCTTGACTGCAATACATCGAGGGGCATGAGCCGGGAACGCTCAAGATCCGTGAACGGACTGATTCTCAACCACCAACGGAACCAAGTGATTCAGATGAAACTCCAGATGAAGACCAATCAAATCCATCTGGTAGAAGAGGTAATGATCATGATGGTGTTGAAAGAACTTCGGCTGTTGGAGGAGGTGATGAGCATGATGATGATGATCAGCACATGCCACTTGTTGGGGGAGCTAATGGTGATGGTGATAACAATGATGAAGATAAACATAAATATAAAGATGGTGAAATTGTTAAAGAGGAAGAAGAAGAAGGTGGAGAAAAACAGTAATGATCAACAAACTGAAGTCACCATGAATGGGCACAACTTCCAACCGCAACCGCAACCGAAAGATGAAGCAGTTATCACTAAACCACATCGATTCCCACATGCTTCCCAGACACTAAAAGTTCACACTGGAACTAGGTCAGCCGCCACTAGGGACCCAGAAGATGGTGAACATGTTCTTTTTGGATACAAAGACACATGGGCACGTGAAATCCATGGTGTTATCGTAAGTAATCTCAATAAAACTTTGTTTTTATTTAAGTGTATCTATCTTAAATTTGCTTCAAGTGTTTGTATTTGTTTAGTTTTGTGTTTTGGTACTTAGGATCACAAGTGTGTCATCCTTTTATGATGCACCAAGCTTCAAGCACTATGATGAAGAGCTGGCCACTTGACAAGGAATGTGCCGAGGTGCAATCGATTATCAAGAACTCGGGTTGTGGCCTGCGGTGGAGAGTTCGATTGTTGAGTATGATAGAGTTACCGAATCTGCATTCTGTGAGAGATTCTACGAAGAGACAGATACAATGTTATTCCTATTCAGTGAGATGGCGATAACTCCCGATGATGCTCATCAAATTCTAGGCCTCGAGGTTGAGGGAAAAGAAATCAGTGATGGCTACGAAGAAGGCATTTCTTGGGAGAAAAATCTTCAAATTTACCAAGAACTTGTTCGGTTTGGATGAGAAGCAGTCCGAGTCTTTATTTGTGAAGAATGATGGTTATATAAGCAGGAAGTTAAATCTGAAGATGTTGAGGGACACATACCCTGGGACCCATAAAATCTTTGATGACGAAGAAAGTGTGTCCATGGTACAAATCAATGCTACTGCCCAGCTTATTCGCTATACATCTTAGGCAACTGTACGTATCTTCCCCGACAGTTTCGGAAGCTTAGTCGACGCCAAGTATCTTCAACTATTGAATCCCTTTCATGAGATGCATATGTATTATTGGGGTACTGCGGTGGTTTCCTTCTTCAATGCAGAGTTGAAAAAGGGTTCAAGGGCACTGAATAAACAAGTTAACGGAAATCTATGTCTCTCCCAGGTAATTCAATTGTCTAAAAATCATTTATATTTGCAAAATTCTTATAAGATAAGATTCTTACTAAACTTTGTGTATGCATAGGTTTGGGTATATGAGCACTTCCCTACCTTGGTGAAAGTCAACCCCCATATCAAAGTGAATACTAAGCTTGTGATTAATAAGCCAAGAGGACAGGAGATACAATTTCACTAGTGCTCGGGATAAGGATATGCCACGAGTAGCTTATCAACATGTGAGTCTCCTTGGAAAAATGATTTGCGGATGAAGTAATATTTGATCCTTATTGAAATGATAAAATTGAAGGTATAATCAAAAGGAGTGATGTTGTTGCATTATACTATGGTCCCTTGTTTTACCCGCAAGGATTTTCAATGTATGATCCACAAACGGGTTTTGACAAGTGAGTTATATCCAAGAAGTACCTCATGCTCGGTGATGATCTATTCTTTAAAGTGGTAAGGGGCGGAAAGCGCCCCAAAAAGCATTAACGTCCGTTACTAGGGCTGGTAACGGATAGATATCCGGCGGATATTGGAAGTTCCAATAAGTTTAAGGTTAAGCCTTATCGGATATCCGATATCCGATAACATCCGGCGGATATCAAAAAATCAAATTCGATAAGGTTAAGGTTAAGCTATCGGATATCGGATTTTTATCCGTTAAAATCTGATAACTAGGAAAAAAAATTATTATTAATACTAAAATGTCCCCTTCCCAATGGGAAAAGTGTCTCCTTGCCAACGGAACAAATATGCTCAAAACACGAGAACAAATGAAAAAAATCAAATTAACCAAGTTTTTTTTTTGAAGCATAAAATTAACCAAGGTTGATATGTTATGCGTGTCTAATTTTTTTTCTTCCATTCTCTCCTCTCGCTATGGCTTCTTGTTTCTCTCATTCCCTCTCAATATGTATCCTTGTATCTACGGCTAATCCAAGTATTAGGGTCCTACAAGTCCATTTTCAGCTTCAGGGACTCCTCGCCGACATCGGGAATTCACTCTAGTCCAGGAAGTATACTCCCGCCGCTCGGTTACTTTAGGAGAGACCTATTTCCATCAAGCTACGTGGGTCGAGCTTCCGATGGTCGCCTAGTTATTGATTTCATTGGTAGGTAATTAAACCATTAACAAAAAGTTATGAATTGCATTTGCTTGCACATCTTTACTAACGCTCTATTTTGCTTCAACGCAATCGATATGTATTAGTACGCCCCTACCCTATCGGATATCGGATATTAACCAATTGGATAGAGCCCAATCCGATTCCGATAGGTTAAGAGGAAATATCCGACAAGTTATCGGATTCGGATATCAGGTATCCGATATAACGGATAAAATCCTATAGGATTTCGAATAATCGGGAAACGGATCCGGATATCGGTTATCCATTGCCAACCCTATCCGTTACGCTCCACCACTAGTGATTTCTCGTTGGGACAATAGAAATTACCATAAAAATGATACGAGTCTTTTGGACGAAGTGACCGAAAGTCATGAAGCTCATGAAGATTACATTAAGTGGTACTTGGGTTTTGCTCGTCCTATTGTGATTAGGGGGAAGAGCATTACACAACCTGCTCGTAAGGAAGTTGCCTCCGAAAGACCCTACAACAAATCTTAAGAAGTTTGTAAGTATTTTAGACTTTCTCTTATTATTTTAAGATCACGTTATCGAATCGGTCTATTAATAGTTTGTTGCTTAGTTGAAAATAGAAGGAGCATTTGAAGACCCTTGTGAAGATGATGTGTTGCGCGAGAGAAAGAGGAGAGCATTTGTCGATTGAAGAGAAAACTAAGCACATTGACTATGCTAGCAATGTTCACAATGAGGATGCCATCGAAATGTTCCAGCAAGCTAATGATGAATTAAAGAGGGAAGCACAAGCCAAGAGGAAGCACAAGCCAAGATGAATCTTTGAAAAAATAGGGCTCGTACCCTTGGTGGTGGTGGTGGTGGTGGTGGTGGTGGTGGTGGTGGTAGTGGTAGTGGTGGTGGTCGTGAATTTGCTAAACGAGGCCGTGGTAGTGGTCGTGGTCGTGAATGAATGCATTTCAGGTTTATTTCTTTATATTGTGGTAGACAAATGTTGGGTTAATGGTTGGATAAATGTTTTTTTAAGGTTTATGGGACGTGTTTTTTTATTTTGGACAAATGTTAGATTTCTAGTTGTTGAATGAATGGTTTTGTTTAGCTATGTTAAGTTTCAATAGTTCTACCGGGCGGGGTGTTGAGTGAATATTTTGTTAAGTTACGGTGTCGACTATACCAGGGTCGGTAAGGTTGTGAATCGGCGGGTATCGCCCGCCCCGGGAATTGGTTTAGTTACCAGGGTCGGCATGGTAATAAAATTAAGACCTTGCCGACTAAACAACATTCGGCACTATAATGACCAAATACCATGTCGACTATATGTAGCATAAAATGAACTTTTCCTGAGTTACATCAAGTCGGCGGGGTAAAAAATTAAGACCTTGTAGACTAAATAATAAATCGGCAAAGTATAATGACCAAATACCTTGCCGACTATATGTAGCAGAAAATGAACTTCTCTTGAGTTACAAAAATCATCAAGTCAAAAGGGTAAAAATTAAGACCCGGTAGACGGTCTGTTCGTCGGCATTGTATTAAACAAATACCTTCAGGAGGTCACCGCCGAAATCAAGGGTTTTGTAACGCTTGGGTTTTGTAACGGATATTTATTCGATAACGTCGTATCGACGTTGGGAACTTTGTAACGTCGGATAATCGTTGCAATAATTGGTATATGTTACGAGTTTCGGGAGGGTTGTGGATAATTACCTTCCTATCCTCAACTTAAAATGCCAAGTTACATTGTTACCCTCCATTACTACTATGTGCTCCCAATTTCATCTCACACTCAAGGGATACCCAGCCTCCCAACGATTTTGGCTTTTGTCTCCAACATTTTTTTCTCATTATAACTCTTCATTTTAATTACCGAAAATCAGAAAACAAAACTAAAATCAACGAAATTAGTTTTCGTTTTTTTTTTTGAATTGTGCGAAAATTAAAAGAGAATAAATATGTCGAGAACAATCGAAAGCTTCGAGACATTTCTCCACCCATTTCCTTTTCCTCTCCGTCCATTTTACTTAATCGATTTGAGCTTGGAAACATCGAGATGCAGCTCAGAGAACTTCATTAACAACACGAATCAGTCAATTTTTTCCGTGAATCATCGATGTAACCCTAAATTGAAGTTAAATCGATCTCTCATAGAAGTTTTGCACCGATTCACAATGTTGGAAATGCAAATATGGGTTATCATCATCTAAGATATTTCATTTATTGGTTTTTCTCTGAATCATTGTTTTTCAACATTTGGGGGTTTAATAATTTTACAAACTGGAGGTTAGAAACTATTGGTTTTGAATTTGAATGATGCAGTTTCGATGGTGTTTATGAACAGGTATATCTTTTAGATTTATATGTGATTGTAGATTTTAGGTTTATGGTTTTTGTGTTTGTTGAGTGTGATTAAGAAGATTTGTATATGCAATTGTGGATGTTTGTTATACATTGTATTATGTTTTAAGAATATCTTAGTGTACTTTGTAGGTTTAGTTGATAATTAGACCGAGTCGGACATAGTATTTTACTTGTTTGTAGGATGTCACAATTTGTTTATAGGATATCTCCATTTGTTTGTAAATGGGTGAATCAATCAATTGTGTATTGAAACGGGCTCTAATGAGAATCCCAACCAGTTTCAACAATTTAGATGAAAACCAAAGAGAAGCTATTGTTCATAATTTGTTCCCTTTGCCTAGTTAGATTCTAGTTCTTTATGAATTCATTTCCAAAGTAGTTTCTTTGGTCAATGGTCAGAATATATTGTAGATTAGAATTATATGTGTATATGCCTCCACCAGCACCAAGTAGTTTTGTGGGTCAGTGGAATCATGTAGGTTTCACAGGACTCAATCTTGAGTCAAGTTATTACGGCTTTGACAGATGATCTACATCTTGTTATACCTTTTGTTGATAAACTTAGACTCGGTTATAGTGTTTGGATGTAAAATATTATTACCATTAGTGAATCAAAATTGTAGTATGTTTTGAGAAGTAGTTTCTTCACTTTAGATGAAAAGCGGAGAGAATTAGGATTAGTAATATGTTCCCTTACCTTGTACCAGGATTCTAGTTCTAGATAGAATTCAGATAATGCTTTAGTAAATTCATAGAACATATAATATATTTCAACACACCGCACTTTAACATACCATTGTTCCTTTTATTAGAAATCACAAAGACATCTCCAGATACCAAATGTAACCCACTACATTCAAATCAACACAAAAAGAAACCGAAATTGCAATTTCATTAACCGCATTTTACAAATACCATCACTATTACTGATCGACCCTAATTCCTAAGTAGTTCTATTACAATCAAACCCATTCACAAGATCCACATCAAAACATGACCCAAAAACCTAGTCCGTAATTCCCTCAAACATACGATAGATTAACTATTCATACCATGAAAAACTAGTACCCCCTTGCAAACACACACCTTAATTACAAATAAACTAAGACTGTTACCCCCTGCAAACAACTTAAAACCATTAAACCTCAAAAGCTGTTAACACCTTAAGACCTTAAAACTATTAGCAATTACTATCTGCATAACAGTATCAAAAAAAGCCCATCTGTTCCAGAAAAAAGAAAAACATCCGAATAGCAACATATAACCACAAGAAAACCTATGTTAGCAGATTCAGCAATATGAGGAAAATCAGCAATGAGCAAAATGATCATCAAACACCTACAAGATTTCTTTGAATTTTCACGAAGAAGCTCTTAGTCCTATTTTACAAAATCGAAGCTTTCCCATCGAAATCTTGTTGATGTTCCGGGATGATTATTCGAATCACCACCGATGTTCTCATTGCTCTGCCGACTTCTAGCAGAGGAGGATTTATGGAGCACACGAAAGATCGGAACCGCATTCAACAACTCTGATAAATTGGACTTTTCTGCATTTCAGCCCAAAAACTCTCAAAATTTATAGATCATAGGAGGAGTTCCACACTGTGCCCTTTAGTCCGACTTCACAATCAGCGGTTCTCTTCAGAATTTTTGCAAAAAAAATACCTTTAAGTAAGTCAAATCCTTTTGTCTTCATTTTTTTCATATGTACAAAGACATTTTCCTCTTACTATTTTCCAAGCATTTGAAATAGACGAATGCGCACAAGGTTTCCCAGATATGCTCGGCCCATTTTCAATTGGATATTTTGTCCTTACGAGTTGAACAACCGAAGCTCGTAACCTTTAGTGAGCCACTTCAAATGAGCTTATCCACGCCTCCCACAATAATTGGTAATTTTGGAGAGCTAAATAAAGACAATAACTCTATTGGAGTATGTCATTTTCCATTTATGATCAAGTCACAAAATTAAGATTAGGATACTGCAAAATATAAGCATTTTGAGGAAAAAGATTTCTCAAAAGTAGAGAAGCATCACTCTTTGTAAGAATTACTTGACCTCGCTTATGAAGCATTCCTTGTCGGAAAGTCGCTTACCTTCCTTCCAAAATTACAAAACAACAAACGGCGGGAATCACTTTGCAAGAGAAGAAATCAACTTAACAAATAGAGAAAATCTAAAAACTTATCCCCTCTACATAAAAATGTAATTCCCAAAAAAATAAAATATATCAATATCAGGTGAACCTGAAAATGAAATTCCCAAAAAAAAAATATTGAGAAGTGGGGCATCGATCCCCATACCTCTCGCATGCTAAGCGAGCGCTCTACCATCTGAGCTACATCCCCGAAGTTGGTATTTATGGAAAATGTAATTCTTTGTACATTATGTCTTTAAAGGGAAACACAAGTCACAAACAAAAACGGCATAGTTTAAATGAGAAGGACCAAAAAAATATGTGAACCCTGATATGAATCATTATAGGTATACCTCCAAAGTTGCAACTACTGAAAAATGTGCTTTCTCATTTGATGTGAACATGAAGAATTGGAATTCAGTGAGCGAGGGTTTGATCGAGAAGAGTAAAAGGTAGAGATAGAAGAAGTATTAGACGAAGATGAAGATAAAATAGGATATACAATAAAACTTTTTTTAAATAATACTCGATAATATAATAGTCTCCCTAAAACAATACAATTTTCCAGTCCCGACTCGGGCCCTTAGTGCTAAAATAATAAATTCGATGAAATTATAATATAATACATTTCAAAAGTTCCCCTTAAACATTAATAGGTCCCAAATATTATATAAAATAATAATTTCATTAGAATATAAAAAATAATTTTCATATACATTAAATTTTCTCAAGATATGATTCAATGGTGGTTTGTTTTTCTCTGAAGCTCAAATCAAAGAAATAATAATACATCCTAGTGATTTAAAAGATTGTATCGTTTTGTTACTAAATTGAATTGTAAATACGTATGTTAAATATAAATATTTTCTTATAAAATATTTTTTCATGGAAATTAAAAAGTTTTATTACTTTAAAAACAAATGCATGCGGTTCTAAAAATATTTCGGTTAAAGTTTTTTTACTTTAAAAAAATTTATATTTTGGTTTTATCCTACGATACTTTATTTTTATTTTTTTAACATGGAAATTCTCGTTTTTTCCAAAGAATTATTCTTTAAATTAATATATTATTATTATATGTATAAAAATAATTATTATCGATTAAGTAATATCTCTTTAAAATAATAGGATTTGGGTGGTCCCAAACCTATTATTTTATAGATGTTTTACTGTAATGTGTTGAATTTTAAAAAATGTTTAACACTCAAAATTATCTCAATCCAATATTGCAATCTTTAGTATGTTTCCCATAAAGGGCATCTCTCCCCAACACACTTAAGTTGTAGTTCCTTTCTGTCAATAAGTACTTGCACCAGCTTGAGCATTACAGAAGACTTCCTCTTCAACTCTGCCCAACAAAAGCTGAAGTATATCTACTGCGGAACGCTTAGGTAGAGAAGTTTGTACCTTCTCTCCATCAATGATGGGTTACCTACATGGAGTCATTGATGTTGTTGAGGAAAAAGCAAAATAGAAAAAATTGTTAAAATCAGTTAGGCTTCAACGTTATGAACCGAGGTTAAAAAACTCCAAAAATTAAGTTTGGTACTTTATTTACTCGTCACACTTTTTTTTGAACGCGCTCATGTTTGCTATTGGTCCTCGGCTTGCTTGTAACTTTACTTATAATGTAAAATTATCTAAAGTATCCTTCTCTTATGGGTGTACCAAATCAATAACACTGGACTTGGTACATGGAAATATGATTCATGGGAGTTTTGTGTGAACATACGTACGAAATTTGAAGATATCCGTAACTTAGTTTGTATGATGTCGACTTGTTATATCTTTTGAATAAATTAGAGAATTTTGTCAACAACAAGTTATACTGAAATATACTCCCTCCGTTTCTAGAAAACTGTTACTTTCACTTTTTTTTTTAGCCTAAAATTAGGCCAAATTGAAAAAGTGAAAGTAACACTTTCCGTAAAACAAGAGGGTATTATTATCCCCTTTTAACTAATGCAAATAAAAAGAAAACTCCGTGTTTTTGTGGAAAAAAAGATAGGCTAGATTGAACAGAAGGTGCAACAGTTTTTTTCACCTGCAAAGTAACATAAAGTTCAAGTCCTTCATCATTATCTCCTTGATTTCTTAGAACTTTCCTATGGCAGCTTGAATTTGTTTATAGCTCTTCTTGGGAGATGCTGGAAATGTTTCAAAAGACAACAAAATTGCTTGTTCAATAGGCAAATGAACTCAACAGAGTGTTTCCCGTCTTTTAAGGATTTATTAGAAAGATAACAGTTTTCACTCACCTTTGCAGTCTTCAAGAGTAAATAAAGCAGCAAATTCATTATTCTGAGCCTGTAGGGAAAAAAAAGAGTAGACAATTCTACATGTATCAGCAATAAATGGATCTGGAAAACTTTAGCACCGAACCTCAAAGACTAAAAAAGGTGTATGATTTTATCTCTAACAAGATTGCAATACTTGAAACCAATTTATAGAAACAGAAGCGCCACTTCAAAGCTACAACAAAGAGATATCTTACATGAATATCTACAAATAAGTGCTCTTGTGAATCGACATTTGTGCAATTTTTTCACAGACATGGTCATATTTGGCACCTTGCTGAAAAAGATCATCATATGACCCGGTAGAAATCATCAACTTGGACAATATATCATCCTACTGCAACAAAAGAAAATGTCACCCACATCGTCAAATTCCTAATATACACTTATAAAACAAAACAATGGAAAAGGTTATCCTCCACCTATGTAAAAATGGCAAAGCGGTATTTGGATATATGGAACGAATTAGGGTCAAATCAAGATTCATAGTTAAAGACACAACAATAGCTATGAAGTGCAACCTCATTTTTCACCGCAGAAAAGAATTTCATTGGGGTTACTAAATTGAACTAAAAATGAACATTAATACCGTAGAAAGAAGAAGTTTCAATCATGCGTTGTAATTATTTTTATAGTTTTAATAGTCTACATAAATTGAACAACATATTTTTGTAGTTTTTATTAAAAAAGAAGAAAAAAAGGAGACAACGAGAGGAATCATAAATATCTTTACAAGAGACGAGCTTTAAGTATTTCATGTGTCGAAACAAAAAATGATACAAGTAAAACTTCTATAAAATATTAGGGTTGTACCACCCTAATCCTATTATTTTAAAGACAGATTACTTAATCGATAATTTAATAGTTTATTATTTTACAAATATGTTAAAAATATATTAACCTAAAAGATAATTCTTAATTTATTAAATTTTAACCACTATGGTTTGACACAAAGTACCTAAGATGTGTAACCATTGACTAATTTGATAGAAATTTCTAGATAATGAAACATTGGAAATTATATAAACATTAATATTATATTACATCCAATGTACTCACAAACCCTAACTTAATATAAATAATATTTAACATATAATTTACATATAAATTTGATATGGATGAAAATTATTTTTTATTTTCTAATAGAATTATTATTTTATATAACATTTGAGACATAATAATGCTTAAGGGAATGTTTTGGAATGTGTTATATTATAATATTATCGAATTTATTACTTTAGCACTAGGAGTCCGAGTCGGAACCATAAAATTCTATTATTTTAGCGAGAATGTTATATTAAAAAAGTTTTACCGTATAAGTATATTTAGGTTGTGGGTATAATCCATGAACATGATGAATGATGTTATGTACTTCTGAATGACTGGTTTTATTATGAGAAAACTTACAGACTGGTATTGAGGAGAGTACTTACGGCTCTTCAGTCAAGGAAATTTATCACATACTTGGCATGAGTGTTAAGATGAAATGCAATTCCTTCAAGCAAAATGAAGTTTCAGGTGCATATTAAAAAACATACAAACAATTCAATAAAAAAAACACGAACATATATCATCACCATAGAAGACTAGACCAATGACAACAGACAAGTGATGCAAATCATAAGATGGGTCAGGGATCTGATTACAAAACAAATTTAAATGTCCAAAAGATGATGTTGAATCTTCCAATTCATTTTGTGATTATGTTCCCATACAGGAAAGGTATTACAATACTCCCTAGTTAAAAGCAGCAAGAATCACTGTGCAAGACAAGAAATCAACTTAGCAAATAGGAAAATCTATAAACTTATCCGTTAACAATCCTATATCAGGTGAACCTGAAATGAAATTCTACAACCTACAACCATTACTCCATAAAACATAAATTATGGTCCTCAATCATAGCACTAACTATCATAATCGAAAGTGATGTAACATCCAGTTATTTCATACATGTCAAAAGCACAACACTAACGAGATGTCATAGATCAAATTGCATACAGTGTACACTCCATAGACAGTAAATATCATATATTTAAAAGCAACCTATACTCAACACCTCAAGCTCATGTAAATTGGACTCCCTTAAAATAAGAAATTAGATAAAATTGCCTCTCGAGACCATTAATTTAACACCCACTTAAGTCCCCAACATGTCTATTCCCATCCTCACAAATATGAACACCACATCCATGGCTTCGCCCACTAACCATTCACCAGCATAAACATCACCATTGCTATAAACTTGAACCCCATATTTAAAATTCACACAGGTGTAAACCCAATTGACCAGAACACAAGTAGAAGTGATGAAGAATTGGAATTTGGTAAGTAGGGGTTTGATAAAAAGAAGTAAAATGTTAAGGTAGAATAACTAGTTCGACCACACTTTACGGAATTGAAAGTATCGCTTTTATTGAAATAGAGGGAGTATATCAAACCATTGATTATGTAAGTGTTCACCTAAACTTTTGATCTAATCTTGGTTACATTTTTGTCGAATTACCTGATAAGTTAAATCTCTAATTTGTTGTGTATGGGCTTTTCGCTTACCTAGCTCAGCCAGTGGTGGAGCCAGGATTTATAAAGAGGGTAGTCAAGTAAAAAAAGCACGACACAAGAAAATGACTTAACAAAAAAAAACACATAAAATATTACCAACTCCTAATCGTGTTTGATAACAACAAAATATACATATGAAACACGATACATGTTAGCTAGTCAATTTTTTTTATCGTATATCACTCTATAATTTGAAGTAACTAGCAAAGGGGTGAAGAGAGAGCACAAGCAAATAGAAGTTCGTTTTGATTTTTTTTCTCGCTCTTTTTCATCTTGGTATTGGACTAGGGCCTTTTTAGGGCAGGAAAAAACACAAGCTTTTCTGATTGGGCTTAAAATTTGCACTACCATAGGAGATATAGGCAAGGCAAGAAAGTTTCATGTGTTCCATGAGGTCCCGGGTTCGAGCCCCCAATAGCGTAATATTGCAGAAATTAACATGGAAGGTAGATTTAGTTTGCCTCTCTTGTGACACAATCTCAGCCCCCCATCTACTTCGGCTTCCTTGGCTAGGTTACCCATGAGGCTCGCTGGTAGGCTAGCACAGCAACCTGTTCAATTAATGTAGTAGTATGTTGTTGGAGCCTAACTTGTTATGCTTCCAACTAGTCAATGTAATACTCTTTATCCAATAATTAATAATTATTAAATCATATAGTAATTAGTTAATCAAAATATTGTTCAATTTATAAATAAAAATAATCAACAAAATGAGCCAATATACCTTATTCCATTTCAAATTATTTTCTTCATTGTAAGATTCTTTCAATAGATGACATTGTATCAAAGAATCCAAGTGAAGCATTAGATAATAAAGGAGCTAGACAATTGAAAAATTAATCAATGGATTGAGTTATTACAATGAAATGGATGTTGAATTTCTTTTACTGTCCTCAAAAGGATATTATTTCAGATTTGTTGACTGACAAAGAAAAAATTGAGTGTGTCATGGGAAAATACGAAAGTGATGACGTGGAAGTCGAAGATGAAAGTGTAGTTACTGAGCCACCTTCCCGTAAAGAAGCTATCAAAGATGCAAAAAGGTCCATAAGATTTATCAAGGAGTTTTTAGTAAAGAATAATAATTAAAATCAATTAGGAATTATGAACTAGGTTTCAATTTCTCTTTAGAGAAGTTCAGATCAGAAATCAGTCAAGCACACACATTAAAAAAACTCCAAAAAATCGATCATACATACATTCTGTTTGTTCAATTTTACAAACTTTACACAAACATATATTAAGATTAATGAATTTATCTCGATTGAAGTTGATAGACAACAATCATAGTTCAAATCGGAAGATTCGTGCACAAAAAACACAAGAAAATTCAAAAAATTGATCAATGAATCATGCATCGATCGTTCACTATTACCAATTGATCTAATTTAGAATTAAAGATACTTGTTACGTACGAAATTTTCGAACATTCAACATATAATAAGCAGAAGAATAATCCAAGAAGAATCAAAAAAAATTGAGCAAAATTTCAACATCAATTCTTCTAGTTTGTTTGTAGGATTCATACTCTTCTTGTTTGTTTGTAGGATTCATAACCGGTAATAGAGTTGATTGAAGTATAAGCAAAAAAAAAAATGAACAGAGAAGGAAATTGGAAAACCCAATTTGCAATTGTTCAGGAAACCTAACTTAAAATTTAACAAAAATAAGGAAGAATGATGAGAGAAATTGGTAAGGAAAAAGCCGAAGGATACTTGAGTTCAACTTACAAAGAGGCGGTTATTTTCATTTAACGAAAAGACAAGAACTCCGTAATTACTAACGGTTAAACCAACACTGTCCATTTAGATTAAGACAATTGTACTCATTTAAGGAAGGTTAAAGAGAGTGTGTATATAAAAGCTATTACTGATTTGGATTTGGAGTGAATTTTCAAAATTTTGGAGGCAATTTATTTTTTCATTTGAATTATAAAAAAAGTATATATACCGCATATATGACAATTGACAAGGAAATGCAACAAAATGACAATCCTAGGGCCATGGCTTGGCTGGTTTACTTCATTTGCACTGATTGCGCCAAAGCAGGCCAAAATAACACCCTTAAAGTAATTATGTAGATTCCTCACGCCAAGCATTATGGTTGATGACTTCGCTTCGTGGTAACGAAATTCAATTACTATGATCCTTCACTTCACTTAATGTGGCGATGTTGCCTTGTTACGGAAAAAAAAAAAGTTATTCAGATTTGATTCACCCGAAAGATTGAAAAAGTCGGTCACTCACAACCGTTGATGAAGGATTCCTCGAAAAGTTAAGGATTATTAATCCTTTTTAGAAATTGAATGGATTCGGTCTTATACATACGCAAGGAAGGTAATCAAAAAAGAAATAAGATGAGTTCTTCTTTGTTTTATCACTTAGCTAATTGATGAGACGCGAAACTCGACTATATCCGTTCTTTACGGAAATTCAGTTTCCGTGACTTTTTGAACGAATACTGAGTTTCCGTTTTCAAATTTTCATTGCTAACATATTTGTACTGCTATTTTTTTTACTTTTAACTCTTTTATTTTACTAAAAAAAATTTTCTTATTGTATTACCGCTTTTTTCTCTTGAATTGTTTTTACTCATAAACAATATTTATCTAAATCCTTCAAAATAAAGTATGGAAAAAAATAAACACGTTGACTCACCAAAACTCAATGTCCGTGTAAGTTAAGCTAAGTAATGCCCCTTAACCATAATAAGGTATGCCTTCATGATCATTTCTCTTAGGTATGATTAAGTTATAGCGAAGCGAAATGCCCAACCAAAGTGCTTGGCCTCAGAGTAAGTCATTGAGTCCTTCGGTTATATATACATCGACCTAGCTAGTGTTGTCTAGTGGTCATGTCAGGGAGGCGCAAGAGCTCGTTCACTAGCTGTTTTGGCGAAACCAATTATAATAGAACCCCTATAATTTAATCCGCGATAAATTAATAGATTTTGCCGATCCCGAATCGGGACCAACGTGCTAAATTAGTAATTCGCTAAATTTATAAAATAATAACTTTTTTTAGATTTCTATAGGTCCCTTGAACATATAAATTAATAATTCTCCAATTTATGTAAATTTAGTTTACATTTATGCTAATTTGGTGAAGAATTGATTCAATTGTTATTCTTTACTAAGAACTCCTTGATAAATCTTATGGACCTATTTTAGTGTATTGTGCTTGAATGATATAGATCTGTACCACGATTATGGAAACTTCAGTAGATGGAAATTGATGAACGAAAATTGATGGAAGTACCCAATTGGGAATACGTCTATTGAAATGTCACTAACCCGAGTTTATAATAATTTATTTATCAAATATGGTTCTGATTCCATGTTATCATGAATTTACCGGACGAACTGGTTCTTGACGTTTTACCATTATTGGACATGAAATCCCTTATCCAAACAAGCTTAATATCTAAAAACTGGATTAAAACATGGACCGATGTCAGCAATATGTTCTTCGATGACAAAAGGTTTGATAGTACAAAAGTTTTTAAAACATTTGTAGATACCGTTCTCGACCGCTCAAAAGAAAGAGCACTCGACAAGTTTGAATTACATATTATACACTCGACATAGGAATGGTGGACCATCTATACGAATAGAAACAACGGTCACTGATGGGAAATGTTAGAGAAATCGTTCCTTTTATAAAAATCACAGATAATGAGCTTGTAAGTGACATATCATTCACATAGCTCCTATTACTTTTACGTCCATAAAGAAGTTAATTAAACTTCAGGTACACTACACATGTCCTATAACCGAATACATCACGGCTCGATAATCTCAAATATTTGCAGCTTGGTTCCTTTACCACTTGAGACAAATGAGCTCATATCGGATTGTCATGTACTGGAAATTCTCGTCTTGGAAGACATTATAATGAAGGATATTGATGAGCTCATTCTTGAATGTGAGATACTGAAGCATCTTAAGATACTCAATGATAATACTCAATGTGAGATACTGAAGCATATGCTTGTTATAACTTGGCCAGCAATATCAGAATATCTACTCTTAGTCTCATTTGCTTCGTCTGCAAAGACTATATGTTGCAAGCGTACTCTTTAGAGTAGCTTTCTTCTTTACAAGTTGTTGATATTTGAACGATAAAATATGGCCAAGGAAAGCATGGATTTCAGATGACAATGAACTTTTTCCCCAGAGGTGAAGGAGGAATTTTATCCCACTCGAATGATGAGTTTCTTGACAACACTTTGTAATGCGAAAAATCTGACAATAATATTGCCAATATTTCTAGGGGTATGCTTTATTTACTATTCCTAACTTATGATGTATCTAATATTCAAATGATTATAATTCAATTGTTACTTATAGGTTCTCTCAAAAACTACTCTATATGGTTAATTTCTTGAATTTTCATTTTTTTTCTTTGTGCATAAATCTCCAGATTTGAAGTATGGTTGTTAGTGTATCAACTAAAATCGAGATAAATTAATGAATCTTGATACTCCCTCCGTTTCTAGAAAAGAGATACTTTCACTTTTTCAAATTGGCCTTTTAGGCTAAAATGAAAAACTGAAAGTATCTCTTTTCCAGAAACGGAGGTAGTATATGTTTATAGTTATTGAATTAATTATGGGAAATGTATGTATGTTCCGTTTTACTTATTTTATTTTTTATTGTTTGTACATGCTTGAAAAAATGATTACGACATGAACTTTGATCGTGGTGTTTCAACTTCACTCTATAGAAACTATTGAGTGAAACCTAGTTCATAATGCATGTATTAGTTATTTAACTTTTATTTTATTTCGATAGTCTTTATATGCTTATTAGCGGCAATACTGATGATATATGATTTCCTAATAAATGTCTTCTCACTTTTACATGTAGTTTTTTGAATAAATATTTTCATATCGTTTTTTCACATTTTAATGAATTTATACCATGTGTTAGTCTTTCACTTACTTTTCAAAAAGATATTGTACTTCGATATGAAATATGTTTTTAATGCAAATATTTTTGGTGGAAAACAAAATGAATTTATAGGACTCATTTTTGTTAATATTTCTTTTAACATATTTCATTATCTTTTTATATACAAGGTGTGATATACAGTTTGTCATATCACTTGTCCTAATAATAGTGAAGTTTTTAAATGTGCAACTGTTAGAGCACTGCTCGGTCGAACTTGCATGCGTTGCTATCTCAAGCATGTTTGTCAATGTTAGTGATCAAAACTATAAGTCTGGATTTCTAGTCTACTTATAGATGTCTCGGACTAGGACATAGATTGTGTAGTTGAGCCTTAGACTTCACGGCGTTCATCATTTGAAGACGAAGAACTATTAAGGAGAGATTGTGGAACTTCATCGACAAAAGGTATGTGGAGACTGAAACTCATCTATTACTTGGAAAGTCTAATTCTACTATATCTCCTATATTAAGACATAAGTCGTGTTACGATATAGTTTTCTATTATACATATTTGAGATTTCAAGTTGAGTGTAACTCGCTTACATATTTCTCGGAATATGTGTTGGCAAGCTTTCGCTTCGACCAAGTTCACCTTATCATGTGAAAATTGCCGAGCACCATCTTACATGGTTAGTGTGATACAATCATTTGATGTAAACTTGGAATGTTTCGTTATGATTATTTTAATAACTTGAAAATTGCTTTGATGTTAATAGTGTGTGAAAACGGATGTTGTCATCCTCTAAGAAAGTTTCAATGATTGAACTAAGAGTTTAGAACACTTAACCATTATTGGATATGTCATGTTGTGTACTCTTGCACTTATGTACATGTCCTGGGAACCATAGTATGCGTACACGTACGCGTACCCGTTGGCTTGAGAAATCATGGAACCTAAGTATGCGTAACCGTTCGTGAACTCCGTAGATGTCCCATACTTGTTCAAAAGTTATCAAAATTATGTCGATGTGAATGTATTGATAAAATATAGAATGAACTTTTAAATACAAAAGTTAAAGCCTTTTATGTCATTTTTGATGGAAGAAAGGATAAAACTTTTGTTTACAAAGATTAAATCTATTACATGTCATTGTGCAAATAGTGATGAAATATATAATAAATCTTTGTTTATTCCACAAGTATTGGTCTTTCCCTAATCCACAATTTTTTTCATATAATGCGTTGCTCCGTAAATTCTCTTATGTTGAGCATGGCCAATTGAATTGATCGTTTTTGTTGCTAATTCAATTGTGACTTTTGGATACAAAGTCATGTTCTCATATAATTTGATTATGTCCAAAGAAAATCCTTCTTTTCTTGTAAAGTAAGGTCGCTCTTGTTGTTCTTTCAGGAATGATATTTTATGGGGGAGAGTTCTTTTTGAACTTGTGCTTAATTGCCAAATCTTTGTGGGAGTACGGCTGTGGAATATTATAGGGGTTATCTTGTATCTTTATAAACTCCTTGATGAATGCATATAGCTTCAGCTATATGATTGCATCTAAATAAGTTGGTATGTTATTCTCTTTTGGTCATGAAGTATCTCTATGAAAAATTCATGAGGATCCCACTAGTTTTCATACCTATGTCAATTTATATTGAAAAAAAGGGGGAGAATTAATGTTTAGTTTCATACTACAAATACATATGGTGTACGGATCATTATGTAAGGGGGAGTGGTTTTCATTTTGAGATGAAGTATTGACTAAGGGGGAGTGATACATATCACCATAGTATTGTTGTCAAAGGTGTGATACAATTGAAATTTGATGTTGTGTAATGATACTATGACATTGTATAACAATGATTTAGAGAATTTGTTTTCTCATTGTTATCACTACGGATCTTCAAAACTATGATGCCGAGTTAAACACGTTTAGGATCACGGAGTACTTGGAAGTGACGAAGATTTCGAGTCGTGTTGAAGATGACAAGGAGATCAAGTATTTGGATGAGAAGCTACAAAGTTTTATTTATTTTGTAATCCATTTGTATTGATAGTTTTGTCACTAAAATTGACAAAGGGGGATATTGTTAGAGCACTTCTCGGTCGAACTCGCATGCGCTGCTATCTCAAGCATGTTTGTCAATATTAGTGATCAAAACTATAAGTCTTGATTTCTAGTCTACTTATAGATTTCTCAGACTAGGACATAGATTGTGTAGTTGAGCCTTAAATTTCACGGCGTTCATTATTTGAAGATGAAGAACTACTTAGGAGAGCTTATGGAACTTCATCGACGAAAGGTATGTGGAGACTGAAACTCATCTATCACTTGGAAATTCTATTTCTACTCTATCTCCTATATTGAGACATAAGTCGTATTACGATATAGTTTTCTATTATACACACATTTGAGATTTCGAGCTGAGTGTAACTCGCTTACATATTTCTCAGAATATGTGTTGGCAAGCTTGCGCTTCGACCAAGTTCATCTTATCATGTGAAAATTGAAGAGCAACATGTTATATGGTTTGTGAGATACAATCATTTGATGTAAACTTGGAATGTTTCGTTATGATTATTTCAATAACTTGAAAATTGCTTTGATGTTAATAGTGTGTGAAAATGGCTATTTTAATTCTCTAAGAAAGTTTCAATGATTGAAATAAGAGTTTAGAACACTTAACCATTATTGGATATGTCATGTTGTGTACTCTTGCACATATGTAATCCATGTACGGGAACCATAGTATGCGTACACGTACGCGTACCTGTTGGCTTGAGAAATCCGAGAACCTAAGTATGCGTATTCGATTCGCGTACTCGCGTAAGGTTCATGTCTGAATATTTCTGTTGGGTATTGGACGTTGGCGAACCGTTCGCGTCTTGGATAAAACCAATTTTGGTCCAGGTATTTCAAGTATGCATATGCGTTTGCATACTTGAAGGTTAAAGTTCTAAAATCGGTTATGTTCATGAACTTAAACATTTATAAAATAAGGAATGCAGACTTTGCAAACCGTGGCTATAATGTTCATGAATTGATTCGAGTGAATCAAACCGATTTTGCTTCAATTGTGTTCTTGAATAATTCTATGAGAATATAGCAATCGAACAACTCTTTAACTAGTTTCATTTGAGTCATTTGAACTAGTTATGGTTAAGATGAACAAGGTTGATATGAGAGTATTCATATGGCTAACCTGGGTTAACTATTATTGAACCAACATGGTGTACATGTTTAGGTAGGGTTACATAAACCTAAATGAGGGTACATTTCATTTGTGTGTAACAAGCTAAGTTCGATTTAACGTTTGAAAGATATTAGCTTGGTTGAATCAGGTTTTTCATCTAACGGTGAATATTGAATGCTTTGTTACCAAGGTAACTTAGATTGCAAACCCTGATTTGAAAACTATATAAAGGAAAACTCTAGCAACTGGGAAACCTAATCCCCACACTTCTGTGTGTTATTAGTTGCATAACTAGAGTCGATTCTCCGTTAACCTTAGGTTTCTCTCGAAACCCCGTAGGTTAACAACTTGAAGACTTTATTTGGATTGTGAAGCCAGACCCAACTATTTTCTCTGTAGTTGCGTGTTCTGATCTTGCATCTTCTATCGTGTTGAGTACAATTAACATAATTGACTCGAGATTACTATATCTGATATGAAAGATAAAAGTAATCACAAACATCTTCGTCACATCGTTTGTGATTCCACAATATCTTGTTTCACTAGTCGATTAATATTATTGTGAGGTGATTGATAATACTAGGCTGTTCTTCGAGAATCTAAGGCCGGTTTATCAATTGATTCCTTTTCACCTTGATTTATCAAAAAACGGAACAAAAATCATAGGTATTTCTATGGGAGATGATTTATCTATACCAATAGACTTTTCTGTGTGAGACAAATTTGTTTATCAAGTCTTCGACTTTGGGTCGTAGCAACTTTTGGTTGTGGATAAGATCAGCTAAGGGACTCAAGTGCGTAGTATCCGGCTGGGATCAGAGACGTAAGGAACGCAACTGTACCTTGAATTAGTGTGAGATTAATTAGGATTCAAATACAGTCCAGTTCGAAGTTCATTGGTAGTAGGCTAGTGTCAGTAACGGCTTAATACAGTGTGGTGTTCAAAGCTGGACTAGGTCCCGGGGTTTTTCTCCATTTGTGGTTTTCTCGTTAACAAAATTCTGGTGTCTGTTTTACTTGTTTTCCGTATTATATTTTTTTACATAATTGAAATATCACAGGTTGTGCGTTAAGATCAATCAATTAGATAATCCAATCTTTGGTTGTTGATTTAAATTGATTAACACTTGAACATTGGTCTTTGGTACCGTTCAAGTTGTTTCACATAATAATCAAGCTCGCGGATTTCTATCTGTTTGATTTGTTGATTATATTGTAAAACAGAGATATAAACTCTTGTATATAATTTTCTCTAGATTGAGTCTGTTTGTCTAGTTGATTATCTAGAAAGTATATTGGAGTAAAGTCCTCTCAGATTGCCAAACGAATTGTTGGTTGTGTTGTTGTACCCCGCATTTTCAGAAACCAATTGGGAGTTTTTCTAAGTTTGGTTTCCATTCCAGGTTCTAATTGAAAATGACTAGGAAATCGCAAAGGGTAAATGTTGAGAGGAGTGCTTTACAGAGATGATTAATTAGTAAGATTCTCCTTTTGTTGGACATGAAATCTGTGGTCCAAACATACTTACTTTGTCAAAAAATTGGAATTATGCATAGTAAATCATCGTAATATTTTATCGATGAAAGGGGTTTGGTAGGAAAGTGTTTATGAGTAATGTACTTGGAAACGTTATCACATTCGAGAAGCTAGAACTACCGAAACTATAAGTGACCTCAGTAGGATCGAGAATATCGCAACATCAATACCTTGCGAGATCAATAAACAATAGCATTGCGAAGGCGTCGTAGAGGAAGTAACATTAATGACGCAATGAATGACGACAACAAAACACGAGGAAGACATGAAAATCTAGCGAGGTTTAGGAGTGTCGCGAGATTGTATATTTGTACACTGTTTCGCTAGATTTCCCGAAAATAAAGGACAGCTTAGCTGTCATCCATTATGTAATACCCTATATAAAGAGCCGAGTAGGCTGATGAAAGGAGGGTTCTTTTTTGAAGTGTTAGGCAAGTTATCAAGAGAGAGAAAGTTTGTAGTGATTGTAATTTCTTTAGCTCTTTCCCATTTTATCTTGTAAACATTCAAGGAGTTAATAAATAAAATTCATAGTTGTTCATCTTCAAATGGCTTAATTGTGTGAATTCTTACGAGGGGTGTAGTGTAGGATTTCCTGCAACTACATAATGGTGCTAAACGGGATTGAGTAAAGATCAACCTTGTGAATTGAAAGAATCAGGAGTAACAAGAAAGGAATTTCATATAATTTTCAACAACTTGCGAGATTGAGAAATGGCTAGAAGAAGGAATGCATCATAACAACCAACAACTGTTAGAAGAAGCAGGAGATTAGCTGGAGAAAGGAGAAATGAAGTAGGTGAACCCTCAAGAATAAACGCAAGAAATAATGAAGAAGATCAAATTCAACCACCAATTCAACCAGCACCAAACAGAGTTATAGATTATGATAGGGTGAGTGTACATACATGGAGGTCAGATTCTATGGAGGAAAGGGAAGAAGAACAACAATTGGTAAACAATGGACAAGAAGAGAGAAACCGAGAAGATACTGGAGAAACAATTCATGGAAATGAAGAAATCGCAGCATTAGAGGCGTTGAGGCAAACAATACATGAAGAAAGGCGGTTAGAAGCGGAAGAACACGCAAATTTAACAAGGCAAAACCATGAGTTAAGAATGGAAAATATAAGGTTGCAAAATAGAAGATCGAGAAGTAATACAAGGTCAAGATCAAGATCGGTTAGAGAAGAAATAAGGAGAACATTACCTGTAGAAAATGTTAATGAAGAAAATCTAGAAAGAGAGCCAAATCTCGGTGAAGGACACTGCGAAAGAAAAGAAGTGATAGAAGATCGTTATATACCACGTCCTGAGATTCTACAGAATATCCAAAACGATGGAAATCAAGGAAATATGCAGCGTCAAAGGCAGAATAATCCAGTTGGTGAAGAAAATCAGGAAGAAGGAAGAAGAATATTGCATGGGAGAGAAACACGGAGGAAACAAAAGGAGATTGAAGATGAAATTGAAAAACATTATATTGAACAAGCACGTCTAGCTTGCGAAAGGGAAAGATTAAGAGCAGAAATGGAAGAACGGGAATTGGAAGAAGCAATTCGCCAGAAAAATCATGACAATCGAGAAAGAAGGCGAGAACAAAATCGCAACAATGGAAATATCAATGAAGAATATGAAAGAATACAAAGGAGAACCGATAGACAACCAAGAAGAGAAAATGATAGATATAACGATGTGCGAATTTGTGAAAGAAATGAAGGAGAAGATCGCAGAAAGAAGAGAAGAGAATGATGAACAAGAAAATCAAAGGACATGAACGCAGAAGAAGATGAGAACTAAAAAAGACCAATAGATTCGAATTCTCGATGCAAATGAACAAATCTTGAGAGAATTGGCAAAAATGAGAGGAATGTTGAACAGTAGAAGGGGAGGAGGAAGAAGACAATTGGATGAGGCTATCGAAGAAGTCATGAAAGCTTCATTAACACTAGAGGTGCAACTAGGAGGAATACCCTCAAAGTGTAATTTACCAGCGTTAACTAGCGTTTTTTATGGAACAACTTGTGCAATACAACACATCAAAGCTTATGTGAGATGTATGCTACAATGGGAAAATCATGATGCCATATTGTGCAAGTAATTTGCATCGAGTTTGACAGGAGAAGCACTGAAATGGTTTGAGGGTTTACCAAGAAACACAATCACATCATTCAACCATTTACAAGTTATATTTTTAGGGGCATATATAAGTAATAATTCCTCGCGACCGGGTATTGAAGATATATTTGGACTAAAACAAAGGGTTGGCGAAAGCTTGAAACATTTAACCGTGAGATGGAAGACAATGTGCAGCGATATGGCTGGACAGGTGGATGAAAGATATCTCATTCTATCATTCATAAATGCTATGTTCGCAACCAATTTGTTATATATTCAAATTTTTAGAGTCAAAAATATAATCACAATGACTGAGTTGCGAGAACTTCAGGAAGAATATATTGTTCTAGAGGAGAGGCAAAATGAGATGGAATCATACCTAGTTGCGAATACAAGTTCAAATACTGCGAATGCAAGCTTATTACCCAAATTAATAAATACAGTAGCGAGCACCTCGCAAGGGCAACAAGAAAGGATGGTAGATGATGGTCAGCAAAAGTTAGTGGCCATGGGAAGTCGTGATCAGGAAGAATTTGAAAGAGAAAGGAACTACTACAACTGTGGCGGAAATAACAAGATTCAAAGACTTGATCAACCGCAAGAAACTTATGGAGGTCGAAGGCAGAATTATCATGGAGGACAGCGAGGTCACAGGGTAGTATGGGAAGAAATCAAGATGCCCCCATTACATGCGAGTGTGGAAAAAATATGGGAAGCTATACTATTGATGGAAAACATACCTACACCATGGAACATGGGAAATGAACCACCACCAAGTGATAGAAGTCATGAATTCTCGTTCTTACCACCGTTTTCATGGGCACTTAACAAATGATTGCGAAATATAAAAAGAATCATCCTCTTTAATGATTGACCAAGGGAAGTGAATCATTTCCTAAAAGGTGAAGAGAAGACTCAACCATTACCGCCACCGCTGAGAGATTCACGAGAGTAAATACAACGAAAGGGGAAAGAAACATTTGTAGTAGAAGTTTGAGCAAAAGCCAAAAATTTGTTTTGCAACTCCATTGTACATTCGCATAAACAATTGAAGATTTTCATGATAATGTTCTCCGTAGGGTTTTTGCAAGGGATGCCGATAATAGAGAAGTAATGAACATCGAAGACATCGTAATTAAAGGAATGGCAAATGCAGATTATTTCTTTCATGCGCAGAAGAGGTACCGAAGGCGGGGAGACGCATGATAGCCCATTGGTTGTGAGATTGGAAATTAACCCAAAACCTGTTGATGGCGAGGATGATGAGGCGAGGAAAATTCTGGGCGATCAATAGAATCTTAATCGAGCATCGGAAGCTCCGGTAAACATCCTTTTTACCATACTTACAAGACTATGGGAGGAAGGATGAAGATTTGATACCTTCAACATATAAGATATATGGTTTCAATGGTACAAAGCGAACAAGCCTAAAGGAGAAGTTCATATGAGAATACCATTGCAAGGGTTATCAACTGAAATTTTGTTCTGTAGTCGATGTGGAATCCCCTTATAATGCATTGATCGGGCGGCCATGGTTACATGAAATTCTGGGTGTAGCATCGACTTATCACCAGTGTATCAAGTTTCCTCATCCTAGCGGTGTTGGAGTTATAAGGGGAGACTGGATTGAAGGACAAAAATGCTATGAGGTTGATGTAGAGACTTGCGAGGAAAGAACAACTCAAAAGAAAAACTGGAAGAAGAACATAAAAGAAGAACAAAGAAGAGAGAGACTGATGGTGGACACTATAGAAATAACAGATGAAGATACATTACAAAGTCAATGCATGGAAACAATTGAAATTGCGACGGTTTGCCGCAAAAGGGAAGGCAATGTCGAAAATATGAATGAAGAAGCAAAGAGCACCGAAGTAAGAGGTGTAAGAAATGAATAATTGGTTTTAAAATAAAAAAAAAAAAAGTGACAAAGGCATATCAAGAGTAGAAGGAATATGATAATTGAAGAAGAAGTGCGCAAGAATCTCGCTATCTAGAATGTATGAAAATCTGATTGGAGAATTGGAATGAGATTACAACAAACAAAGCAAGACTGTGCGATAGTTTCGCAAACAAAATAACAAGAGATAACCAAAAATGAATGATTGAACGAATTGACAGAAATGAAAGAGTGAGTGAATGGGACGAACCTTTATGGCGTACACCCTAGTTCGCGAATAATATTTTGTAAGAGGCAAATGTAAGACCTAAAGTGCGTCATATAAGGGGGTATCTCTTGACATGGCTCGGGAAAAGGTTACACCGCCCCGGAACTCGAGTCATGGAAATTTGGGGTCAATAAAGCCCATCAGGGGGAGATACCTTGGATTTCCAACTATATATATAAGGTTATACCCTCGGTTGGACGCCCGAGGGTCTCTTCCAAGGAGTCGGTGTATGACCAAGGCACCGAGGTACACGGTTGAGCCAAGAGTGCCCGGGGCATTTGAAGTGTCTCGTCCATTCTTGGCAAGTCTTGGCACACGCCGCACTCGGCCCGAAGAAAAACTCCACTTAGGGTGCAGTCTCGTAACCATAAACCCTATAGGTATAAGGGATAAGAGGTCGTGAAAATAAATCGGTTTTGTTAAGATCGGATGGGAGGAGCTAGTCTTGTATGGCCGATGTACGCCTCCTTGAAGGGGCAACTAGGGAGATGATAAGGGCGGCACCCTCCATTAGGGAGTCGATAAGTGTCTTAAGACGCAAATGTCATGAGGCTTTATTTTCGCAAGAAAATTTAGGCTTGTCATATTTGTGCGATGATCCCGAAGAGGCAATAATACTAACGCGAGGGTAAGACGAGATCAATGGGTCTTTACATGAAAGTGTAAAGACGTCCTGCGATTTCGTCGCAAGACGGCAATGTCATGGGGCTTTAAATTCGCAAGAACTTTTAGACCTGTCATATTGTCGCAACAAAAAATATCCTGCAGGCAATAATACTAAGAAAACGATAAGGCAAGATCAATGGGTCTTTACATGAAAGTGTAAAGACGTCCTGCGATTTTGTCGCAATAATGAGGGGTGGCGAAATAAGACCTTTAACTAGGAAGGCAAAATAAGACCACACAAAAAGAGTAAGCGAATATGCTTATGAGAATGAATTTGCAAGTATTAATTCAAGCAAACATAATTACAACAGTGAAGTGGAATATCACTTTAAGAATGATTTGTTTAATCATTTGAATACAAAGAAATCCACACAAGAAAAAGTCATTCATAAGATAGAAAGAGGAAATAAGAAAATTGTTCAACATCATACTTAATTGTTCTTATCAAAAAGTACGCTTCAGAAGAAATTGAAAAGTGTCTTATGCAAAAAGTTGCACACATAAAGAAATTAGAAGATATAACATTACAAAAGAAATTCAGCTCTCTACATTATTTTTCTCGCCAGCAGGAGGTATTAAACATTCTTCAACGACTTTATCAGCCTCATTTTTTCGCCGCAGGAGGATTCTCGCTTGAGAAACCTCCTTAATTGGGTCATCATTGTGACATCATTATTAAAAAGGGATCGCTTTTTCATTTGCGAATTCTCTCTACCGTCGTATTCATAATCACTATCGGGAGAATTAGGAATTTCATCATCTTCTACTTCGAGAGGTTCGATAGAGACAGGGGTCAAGAGATTTAGACAAACAAAATGTCATTCACAATAACTTGACTTTGAGATGAAATTGACGAAGGAGTGCCTTCGGTGATTTCTACTACGAATGTCTTTGGAATGAATAAGATAATCAAGTCTCCTTTTGGCTCGATCACGAGAATGGGCAAGAGTAGTGGCAAGAGTCGCATTCTCTTTGCGAACTTTAGCATAGCTGGATTCCAAAGTAGAAAGAGAGGAGCGAAGATCTTTTCGGATTCTCGCGAAAATGAAAAAGAATAACGGGATTATAAAAACAAAGAGTTCGTAAAAAGGATATCATAAGAAAAGTAGACAAGAAAAGACGAATGAGGCAAATCCAAATCTTATGACTACCTTCCTTTTTGCGAGATAAGATGTTGGGTCGTAGCCAAGCAACTATTCTCCAAGTGATCCATGGCATTATCAAAATTATCTCCAACAAGACCTTTTAACCGAGAACGTAAACTTTTTTCGTTAGAAATAAGTAAGTTATTCTCCTTAGCAAGGAAGGTATGGGATTTTTTTAACCTGGTATATTTATCCTTGAGTGGTTTGTTTTCACACTAAGGGTTATTCCCGCCTTGAATAAGCTTATCCCTCTCGGCAGTAACTTCTTGAGTTTACTTCTCAATGAACAGATAGATTGTTCCTGTTCATTACATATTTTTTGATAAACATCAAGTTTGCATATGAAGATATCGCCACCTTATTTAACAAAGCTCGCTTCTCTTGAGAGAGAGTTCCATTCTCATCGATAAGGTTTCCAACTCCAAATTAGATTTAGTCAAAGAATATGAGAGATGAGACAATTCATTACTTAGGGGATTTATCAACATTCTTGTCATCCTGCGAATTACAAGTTAAATAAGAAACAGAGGCAACAATATTGTTATTAAAAGAGTAAATGTTTCTTAAATACCTTGCTATTCATAGTCTTCCTTTTAGTAAAGATGGTTTTCAGTTGCGAGCCCATGGAGATAGTAGGGTTCACAATGGTGAACTTGGTGGTAAATTTGTTCTTGTTAAAACAAAAACAACAAGGAATCGTTAAAAGAAGAACAGTATCAAAACAAAACAACTTCAATAAGAGAGATCAATCACAAAGTAATCAAATACAAACAAAATTAACAAACCATGATGGCTCCATAGAAGCAGCAGAAAAGAAAAGATAAGAACGAAAGAGAGAAGAATAATAGCCGAAAAATGATGAGGAAGACGATGAAGAAAAGCGGTAAAAAGTTGCGCGATGAAGAAGGCGAAGTAAAAGAAAGAAAACATTCTCACAAAGAATTCTTTCTTAAATAGACGAAAAGTGTGACCGGTTAGCATTTAATGTGCTTGGTAAAAAAGGAGATTTTGGGTACGTGTAAACGGTGATCCCTAATTCACGGAGTCTTGTTGGCGGAAGATTGATGAGAAATGAACAGTGCGGCACTTTGAACACATTAATTCTCATGACATTCTCTTCTTCGAGAAAAGACATGAGAAGAGGCAAGATGTAGGATCGAATATCGTAACAATCTTTGGTTGTTGATTTAAATTGATTAACACTTGAACATTGGTCTTTGGTACCGTTCAAGTTGTTTCACATAATAATCAAGCTCGCGGATTTCTATCTGTTTGATTTGTTGATTATATTGTAAAACAGAGATATAAACTCTTGTATATAATTTTCTCTAGATTGAGTCTGTTTGTCTAGTTGATTATCTAGAAAGTATATTGGAGTAAAGTCCTCTCAGATTTCCAAATGAATTGTTGGTTGTGTTGTTGTACCCGCATTTTGTAAAACCAATTGGGAGTTTTTCTAAGTTTGGTTTCCATTCAGGTTCTAATTGAAAATGACTAGGAAATCGCAAAGGGTAAATGTTGAGAGGAGTGCTTTACCAGATGATTAATTCGTAAGATTCTCCTTTTGTTGGACATGAAATTTGTGGTCCAAACATACTTACCGCTGTCAAAAAATTGGAATTATGCATAGTAAATCATCTGTAATATTTTATCGATGAAAGGGGTTTGGTAGGAAAGTGTTTATGAGTAATGTACTTGGAAACGTTATCACATTCGAGAAGCTAGAACTACCGAAACTATAAGTGACCTTGTAGGATCAGAATATCGCATCATCAATACCTTGCGAGATCAATAAACAATAGCATTGCGAAGGCGTCGCAGGGAAGTAACATTAATGACGCAATGAATGACGACAGCCAAAACACGAGGAAGACATGAAAATCTAGCGAGGTTTAGGAGTGTCGCGAGATTGTATATTTGTACACTTGCGATGTTTCGCAAGTCATTCCCGAAATAAAGGACTTGACTTAGTCGTCATCCATTATGTAATACCCTATATAAAGAGCCGAGTAAGGTGATGAAAGGAGGGTTCTTTTTTGAAGTGTTAGGCAAGTTATCAAGAGAGAGAAAGTTTGTAGTGATTGTAATTTCTTTAGCTCTTTCCCATTTTATCTTGTAAACATTCAAGGAGTTAATAAATAAAATTCATAGTTGTTCATCTTCAAATGGCTTAATTGTGTGAGTTCTTATGAGGGGTGTAGTGTAGGATTTCCTGCAACTACAGAGCTCTATGCATGGTACACCGTACGCTAATGCTTAATGCCAATTAAATATCCACTTGCATCAAATATGTCGTTTGTGAACTCATAATCGGTGGCATTACATTTCCAGATCTCCTCTTTATATTTTGGTATTGAAATGTCCAGCTACCTAATACTTCACGACTCGATAAAATCCAATACTTGCGCCTTGGCACATTTACAACTCAAGATCTGAATGAACTTATTTTTAACTTTATATCATTGGGAACGTTGATCCTAGAGGATATCACAGTGAAGAGTGATAATGAGATCTGTTGTTCAATAATAAATCCTTAGGCTTTTTGAGATATTGGATGATGGCCTCTATCATTATGCACGTTATACCCTGGCCACTACTATTAGAATAACAACTCCTCATCTCGTACCATTCACGTATCATGACTATATGCTTCAAGAATATAATATAGAAGATCTTTCTTCTCTAGAAACTGCAAAGGATGGGATTATTAAACAAATACAAGAAGATACGATGGTTTCTAATGAGAATGAACTTTTAATATAGGTGTAAGAGCAATCGTCCCATGGTCGTATGATAAGTTTCTTGATAATATTTGGTAATCTGAAAATATGACAATAACATCGACGACGTTTCTGGAAATATGCCTTAGTTCCTAAGTTTAAATGTATGATGATATTTAAACTTCATTATCCTAGCGACTATAATTCCGCTTTTACTTGTAGGTTCTCTCAAAAGCCATTCTAGATGGTCAATTTGTTCATTTTTTAGCCTCCAATATTTGGACATCAACGTGCTTGACAAGACATTGATGGCATGCAATATGTTTCTTGAAGGAGACCTCTCCTTGCAATCCATGTCCGGGAACCATAGTATGCGTACACGTTGGCTTGAGAAATCCGGGAACCTAAGTATGCGTACACGTTCGTGAACCTGTAGATGTCCCATACTTGTTCAAAAGTTATCACTATTATGTCGATGTGAATGTATTGATAAAATATAGAATGAACTTTTAAATACAAAAGTTAAAGCCTTTTATGTCATTTTTGATGGAAGAAAGGATAAAACTTTTGTTATACAAAGATTAAATCTATTACATATCAATGTGCAAATAGTGATGAAAAATATAATAAATCTTTATTTATTCCACAGTATTGGTCTTTCCCTGATCCACAATTTTTTTCATATATTGTGTTGCTCCGTAAGTTCTCTTATGTTGAGCATGGCCAATTGAATTGATCGTTTTTGGTTCTAATCCAATTGTGACTTTTGGATACAAACTCATGTTCTCATATGATTTGATTATGTCCAAAGAAAATCCTTCTTTTCTTGTAAAGTAAGGTCGCTCTTGTTGTTCTTTCAGAATAATATTTTATGGGGGAGAGTTCTTTTTGAACTTGTGCTTAATTGCCAAATCTTTGTGGGGAGTACGGTTGTGGAATATTGTAGGGGTTATCTTGTATCTTTATAAACTCCTAGATGAATGCATATAGCTTGAGCTATATGATTGCATCTAAATAAGTTGGTATGTTATTCTCTTTTGGTCATGAAGTATCTCTATTAAAATTTCATGAGGATGCCACTAGTTTTCGTACCTATGTCAATTTATATTGAAAAAAGGGGGAGAATTAATGTGGAGTTTCATACTACAAATACATATGATGTACGGATCATTATGTAAGGGGATGGTTTTCATTTTGAGATGAAGTATTGACTAAGGGGGAGTGATACATATCACCATAGTATTGTTGTCAAAGTTGTGATACAATTGAAATTTGATGTTGTGTAATGATATTATGACATTGTATAACAATGATTTAGAGAATTTGTTTTCTCATTGTTATCGCTACAGATCTTCAAAACTATGACGCTGAGTTGAACACGTTTAGGATCATGGAGTACTTGGAAGTGACGAAGATTTCGAGTCGTGTTGAAGATGCCAAGGAGATCAAGTATTTGGATGAGAAGCTACAAAGTTTTATTTATTTTGTAATCCATTTGTATTGATAGTTTTGTCACTAAAATTGACAAAGGGGGATATTGTTAGAGCACTTCTCGGCCGAACTCGCATGCGTTGCTATCTCAAGCATGTTTGTCAATGTTAGTGATCAAAACTATAAGTCTTGATTTCTAGTCTACTTATAGATGTCTCATACTAGGACATAGATTGTGTAGTTGAGCCTTAAATTTCACGGCGTTCATTATTTGAAGATGAAGAACTACTAAGGAGAGCTTATGGAACTTCATCGACGAAAGGTATGTGGAGACTGAAACTCATCTATCACTTGGAAATTCTATTTCTACTCTATCTCCTATATTGAGACATAAGTCGTGTTACGATATAGTTTTCTATTATACACACATTTGAGATTTCGAGCTGAGTGTAACTCGCTTACATATTTCTCAGAATATGTGTTGGCAAGCTTGCGCTTCGACCAAGTTCATCTTATCATGTGAAAATTGAAGAGCAACATCTTATATGGTTTGTGAGATACAATCATTTGATGTAAACTTGGAATGTTTCGTTATGATTATTTCAATAACTTGAAAATTGCTTTGATGTTAATAGTGTGTGAAAATGGCTATTTTAATTCTCTAAGAAAGTTTCAATGATTGAAATAAGAGTTTAGAACACTTAACCATTATTGGATATGTCATGTTGTGTACTCTTGCACATATGTAATCCATGTACGGGAACCATAGTATGCGTACACGTACGCGTACCTGTTGGCTTGAGAAATCCGAGAACCTAAGTATGCGTACACGTTCGCGTACTAGCGTAAGGTTCATGTCCGAATATTTCTGTTGGGATTGGACGTTCGCGTAACCGTTTGCGTATTGGATAAAACCAATTTTGGTCTAGGTATTTCAAGTATGCATATGTGTTTGCATACTTGAAGGTTAAAGTTCTAAAATCGGTTATGTTCATGAACTTAAACATTTATAAAATAAGGAATGCAGACTTTGCAAACCGTGGCTAAAATGTTCATGAATTGATTCGAGTGAATCAAACCGATTTTGCTTCAATTGTGTTCTTGAATAATTCTATGAGAATATAGCAATCGAACAACTCTTTAACTAGTTTTTTGAGTCATTTGAACTAGTTATGGTTAAGATGAACAAGGTTGATATGAGAGTATTCATATGGCTAACCTAGGTTAACTATTATTGAACCAACATGGTGTACATGTTTAGGTAGGGTTACATAAACCTAAATGAGGGTACATTTTATTTGTGTGTAACAAGCTAAGTTCGATTTAACGTTTGAAAGATATTAGCTTGGTTGAATCGGGGTTTTTCATCTAACGATGAATATTGAATGCTTTGTTACCAAGGTAACTTAGATTGCAAACCCTGATTTGAAAACTATATAAAGGAAAACTCTAGCAACTGGGAAACCTAATCCCCACACTTCTGTGTGTTACTAGTTGCATAACTAGAGTCGATTCTCCGTTAACCTTAGGTTTCTCTCGAAACCACGTAGGTTAACAACTTGAAGACTTTATTTGGATTGTGAAGCCAGACCCAACTATTTTCTCTGTAGTTGCGTGTTCTGATCTTGCATCTTCTATCGTGTTGAGTACAATTGAAATAATTGACTCGAGATTACTATATCCGATATGCAAGATAAAAGTAATCACAAACATCTTCGTCTCATCGTTTGTGATTCCACAATATCTTGTTTCACTAGTCGATTAAGATTATTATGAGGTGATTGATAATACTAGGCTGTTCTTCGAGAATATAAGACCGGTTTATCAATTGGTTCCTTTTCACCTTGATTTATCAAAAAACGGAACAAAAATCATAGGTATTTCTATGGGAGACAGATTTATCTATACCAATAGACTTTTCTGTGTGAGACAAATTTGTTTATCAAGTCTTCGACTTTGGGTCGTAGCAACTCTTGGTTGTGGGTAAGATCAGCTAAGGGACTCAAGTGCTTAGTATCCTATTTGGGATCGAGACGTAAGGAACGCAAGTTGTACCTTGAATCGGTGTGAGATTAATTAGGGTTCAAATAAAGTCCAGTTCGAAGTTCATTGGTAGTAGGCTAGTGTCAGTAACGGCTTAATATAGTGTGGTGTTCAAAGCTGGACTAGGTCCCGGGGTTTTTCTCCATTTGTGGTTTCCTCGTTAACAAAATTCTGGTGTCTGTTTTATTTGTTTTCCGTATTATATTTTTTTATATAATTGAAATATCACAGGTTGTGCGTTAAGATCAATCAATTAGATAATCCAACCTTTGGTTGTTGATTTAAATTGATTGACACTTGAACATTGGTCTTTGGTACCGTTCAAGTTGTTTCACATAATAATCAAGCTCGCGGATTTCTATCTCTGTTTGATTTGTTGATTATATTGTAAAACAGAGATATAAACTCTTGTATATAATTTTCTCTAGATTGAGTCTGTTTGTCTAGTTGATTATCTAGAAAGTATATTGGAGTAAAGTCCTCTCAGATTGCCAAATGAATTGTTTGTTGTGTTGTTGTACCCCGCATTTTAAGAAACCAATTGGGAGTTTTTCTAAGTTTGGTTTCCATTCCAGGTTCTAATTGAAAATGACTAGGAAATCGCAAAGGGTAAATGTTGAGAGGAGTGCTTTACCAGATGATTAATTCGTAAGATTCTCCTTTTGTTGGACATGAAATATGTGGTCCAAACATACTTACCGCTGTCAAAAAATTAGAATTATGCATAGTAAATCGTCTGTAATATTTTATCGATGAAAGGGATTTGGTAGGAAAGTGTTTATGAGTAATGTACTTGGAAACGTTATCACATTCGAGAAGCTAGAACTACCAAAACTATAAGTGAGCTCTATGCATGGTACACCGTACGCTAATGCTTAATGCCAATTAAATATCCACTTGCATCAAAGATGTCGTTTGTGAACTTATAATCGGTGGCATTACATTTCCAGAGCTCCTCTTTATATTTTGGTATTGAAATGTCCAGCTACCTAATACTTCACGACTCGATAAAATCCAATACTTGCGCCTTGGCACATTTACAACTCAAGATCTGAATGAGCTTATTTTTAACTTTATATCATTGGGAACGTTGATCCTAGAGGATATCACAGTGAAGAGTGATAATGAGATCTGTTGTTCAATAATAAATCCTTAGGCATTTTGAGATATTGGATGATGGCCTCTATCATTATGCACGTTATACCCTGGCCACTACTATTAGAATAACAACTCCTCATCTCGTACCATTCACGTATCATGACTATATGCTTCAAGAATATAATATAGAAGATCTTTCTTCTCTAGAAACTGCAAAGGATGGGATTATTAAACAAATACAAGAAGATACGATGGTTTCTAATGAGAATGAACTTTTAATATAGGTGTAAGAGAAATCGTCCCATAGTCGTATGATAAGTTTCTTGATAATATTAGGTAATCTGAAAATATGACAATAACATCAACGACGTTTCTGGAGATATGCCTTAGTTCCTAAGTTTAAATGTATGATGATATTTAAACTTCATTATCCTAGCGACTATAATTCCGCTTTTACTTGTAGGTTCTCTCAAAAGCCATTCTAGATGGTCAATTTGTTCATTTTTTAGCCTCCAATATTTGGACATCAACGTGCTTGACAAGACATTGCTGGCATGCAATATGGTTCTTGAAGGAGACCTCTCCTTGCAATCCATGTCCGGGAACCATAGTATGCGTACACGTTGGCTTGAGAAATCCGGGAACCTAAGTATGCGTACACGTTCGTGAACCTGTAGATGTCCCATACTTGTTCAAAAGTTATCATTATTATGTCGATGTGAATGTATTGATAAAATATATAATGAACTTTTAAATATAAAAGTTAAAGCCTTTTATGTCATTTTTGATGGAAGAAAGGATAAAACTTTAGTTTACAAAGATTAAATCTATTACATATCAATGTGCAAATAGTGATGAAAAATATAATAAATCTTTGTTTATTCCACAGTATTGGTCTTTCCCTGATCCACAATTTTTTTCATATATTGTGTTGCTCCGTAAGTTCTCTTATGTTGAGCATGGCCAATTGAATTGATCGTTTTTGTTGCTAATCCAATTGTGACTTTTGGATACAAAGTCATGTTCTCATATGATTTGATTATGTCCAAAGAAAATCCTTCTTTTCTTGTAAAGTAAGGTCGCTCTTGTTGTTCTTTCAGGAATGATATTTTATGGGGGAGAGTTCTTTTTGTACTTGTGCTTAATTGCCAAATCTTTGTGGGGAGTACGGTTGTGGAATATTGTATGGGTTATCTTGTATCTTTATAAACTCCTTGATGAATGCATATAGGTTCAGCTATATGATTGCATCTAAATAAGTTGGTATGTTATTCTCTTTTGGTCATGAAGTATCTCTATGAAAAATTCATGAGGATCCCAGTAGTTTTCGTACCTATGTCAATTTATATTGAAAAAGGGGGAGAATTAATTTGTAGTTTCATACTCAAAATACATATGGTGTACGGATCATTATGTAAGGGGAGTGGTTTTCATTTTGAGATGAAGTATTGACTAAGGGGGAGTGATACATATCACCATAGTATTGTTGTCAAAGTTGTGATACAATTAAAATTTGATGTTGTGTAATGATACTATGACACTGTATAACAATGATTTAGAGAATTTGTTTTCTCATTGTTATCGCTACGGATCTTTAAAACTATGATGCTGAGTTGAACACGTTTAGGATCATGGAGTACTTGGAAGTGACGAAGATTTCGAGTCGTGTGGAAGATGCCAAGGAGATCAAGTATTTGGATGAGAAGCTACAAAGTTTTATTTATTTTGTAATCCATTTGTATTGATAGTTTTGTCACTAAAATTGACAAAGGGGGATATTGTTAGAGCACTTCTCGGCCGAACTCGCATGCGTTGCTATCTCAAGCATGTTTGTCAATGTTAGTGATCAAAACTATAAGTCTTGATTTCTAGTCTACTTATAGATGTCTCAGACTAGGACATAGATTGTGTAGTTGAGCCTTAAATTTCACGGCGTTCATTATTTGAAGATGAAGAACCACTAAGGAGAGCTTATGGAAATTCATCGACGAAAGGTATGTGGAGACTGAAACTCATCTATCACTTGGAAATTCTATTTCTACTCTATCTCCTATATTGAGACATAAGTCGTGTTACGATATAGTTTTCTATTATACACACATTTGAGATTTCGAGTTGAGTGTAACTCGCTTACATATTTCTCATAATATATGTTGGCAAGCTTGCGCTTCGACAAGTTCATCTTATCATGCGAAAATTGAAGAGCAACATCTTATATGGTTTGTGAGATACAATCATTTGATGTAAACTTGGAATGTTTCGTTATGATTATTTCAATAACTTGAAAATTGCTTTGATGTTAATAGTGTGTGAAAATGGCTATTTTAATTCTCTAAGAAAGTTTCAATGATTGAAATAAGAGTTTAGAACACTTAACCATTATTGGATATGTCATGTTGTGTACTCTTGCACATATGTAATCCATGTACGGGAACCATAGTATGCGTACCCGTACGCGTACCTGTTGGCTTGAGAAATCCGAGAACCTAAGTATGCGTACACGTTCTCGTACTCGCGTAAGGTTCATGTCTGAATATTTCTGTTGGGATTGGACGTTCGCGTAACCGTTTGCGTACTGGATAAAACCAATTTTGGTCCAGGTATTTCAAGTAAGCATATGTGTTTGCATACTTGAAGGTTAAAGTTCTAAAATCGGTTATGTTCATGAACTTAAACATTTATAAAATAAGGAATGCAGACTTTGAAAATCGTGGCTATAATGTTCATGAATTGATTCGAGTGAATCAAACCGATTTTGCTTCAATTGTGTTCTTGAAAAATTCTATGAGAATATAGCAATCGAACAACTCTTTTTAACTAGTTTCATTTGAGTCATTTGAACTAGTTATGGTTAAGATGAACAAGGTTGATATGAGAGTATTCATATGGCTAACCTGGGTTAACTATTATTGAACCAACATGGTGTACATGTTTAGGTAGGGTTACATAAACCTAAATGAGGGTACATTTCATTTGTGTGTAACGAGCTAAGTTCGATTTAACGTTTGAAAGATATTAGCTTGGTTGAATAAGGTTTTTCATCGAACGGTGAATATTGAATGCTTTGTTACCAAGGTAACTTAGATTGCAAACCCTGATTTGAAAACTATATAAAGGAAAACTCTAGCAACTGGGAAACCTAATCCCCACACTTCTGTGTGTTACTAGTTGCATAACTAGAGTCGATTCTCCGTTAACCTTAGGTTTCTCTCGAAACCCCGTAGGTTAACAACTTGAAGACTTTATTTGGATTGTGAAGCCAGACCCAACTATTTTCTCTGTAGTTGCGTGTTCTGATCTTGCATCTTCTATCGTGTTGAGTACAATTGAAATAATGACTCGAGATTACTATATCCGATATGCAAGATAAAAGTAATCACAAACATCTTCATCTCATCGTTTTATGATTCCACAATATCTTGTTTCACTAGTCGATTAAGATTATTATGAGGTGATTGATAATACTAGGCTGTTCTTCAAGAATATAAGACCGGTTTATCAATTGGATCCTTTTCACATTGATTTATCAAAAAACGGAACAAAAATCATAGGTATTTCTATGGGAAAATTTATCTATACCAATAGACTTTTCTGTGTGAGACAAATTTGTTTATCAAGTCTTCGACTTTGGGTCGTAACAACTCTTGGATGTGGGTAAGATCGGCTAAGGGACTCAAGTGCTTAGTATCCTATTTTGGGATCGAGACGTAAGGAACGCAACTGTACCTTGAATCAGTGTGAGATTAATTAGGGTTCAAATACAGTCCAGTTCGAAGTTCATTGGTAGAAGCAACAAACAAAACAATGGACAGAAGCAACAAACAAAACAATCGCAACATATTGAAGAAGAAGTTAGAAGGACACAATAGAGGATGGTGTGAACAAGTGCATAATGCGGTATGGGCTTACAATACAACCAAAGCGAGAAGCCACAGGGAATGTCACCTTTTTGTTTAACATATGGAGTCAAGCCGTACTCCCAACAGAAGTTATGATTCCAACCACAAAGAAAGAAGCTTGGGAGAAAAATCTCAGTGCGGGTAACATTCTAATCAAACTAGATGAATTAGAAGAAAAAAGAGAAAGTGCACTACAGCATATGGAGAATTATCAGAGAAGATTAGTTAGAGAATACAACAAACGTGTCAAGACACGAGAATTTCAACCAGGAGATCTAGTATTGAGAGAAATGCATGTATATCGGCGAGAAAGTGGTGGCAATCTAGCGAAAAAATGGGATGGACCTTATATCATTAAGGAGATAGTTGGAACATGGGCATATAGATTGATGGATCCCGAGGGAAAAGATGTGGGCCACAGATTGGATAGACCATGGAATAGGTTATATTTGAAGAGATTTTACCCCTAAAAAATTGTGGAAAAAGATTAGTGATAGGTGTAGAATACACCGTATTTACTATCTAGTAGTTACGCTTTCTTTGCTATTTTTCTTGTGAATTATGTACTTTACGCGTGTTTTTTGAGTTATTAGGTACGCTGGAGTCGCACGGACGAAAAGATGGAGAAATCACCCGATTTGAGAAAAAGGGCAAGAGTGTCATTTCACTGTGCACGTGCTATCTGGAGCCATCAGGAGTTAAGGGGATATTACTAGGTGGCTCGTATCCATTTCTCGGGGGTGCAAATAGCTGTCCCAATGTTAATGCTCTCATTTTGTCCGAGAGGGAAGAACTAGGGTTCATTTTCCCCTTTCTCTCTTCTCTCCTTGTTGCCGCATTGTTTTGATGCTACTAGGATTGAAGGTGATGAATCCGTGAGAAGAATCGAAGAGTGGGAGAAGAAATTCAATCATTTGATGGTAGATCGATGATAGTGGTCGTTGCTTTAGGGTTGAGTATTCGAGACGAGAATTCCGAGAAGTTGAACCGATGAAGAGAGAAATCGGGGTATTGTCAAATACAATCGATTGAAGAATTTGGTAATTGTTCTTGCTGTGATGGTTCGATTAGTGATGGAAGCTAGAATTAGGGATCTGCTGCCGTTTGAAATATGGGGTTATGATGGAACTGGTTAGGGTTTGATGATTCACGGATGAAGAACTCAATGAGAAGACGGGGAGGAGGTTTATGAAATTGAAAGTCTTTGTTGCAATGGAAGAAACAGAAGGGAAGGAGTTGATTGGTGTTCTTGCATAGCCATCATCAATTTTCAAGTTTTGTTGCCAACAGTTGGATGTTCCATGCTTGCCATTAGCAGCCATGAATCTGTGGGTCGTATAGGAAGAATGAGAAATTGACAGTAAGGGTATGAGGAGAATGGTTGTTTAAGTTGGTGATTTGGTTTTGCTGAGATGGAATTTCTGTTGAGAATGGAAATGGGTTTGAAATTGTTCTGCAATGAAGTCATGAATGGAAAGGAAGAAGCTACAACACTGGAGTCACAGGGAAGCTAATGGTTGAGTTTGAGTCATGGAATGGATGCTGTGTTGCAGCTGGAAGTTGGAGCTGAGTTGGAGTTTAATGGGATGAATGAGCAGGTGGTGAGGTTCAAGGCTTAGACTGAGTTACAGGGATTCAATGGAGAGCAGGCAGCTGAAGTTGTGGTTCAGCAGATGGGTTGTGGCACTGAGATTGGAGGAGTGTTAAAGGCGATTCTTATGTTGCAGCCTGTGATTAGTTGTGCTAGTGATGATGTTGTTGAATTTGCAGCTGGTGTGATTTACAAGTTTTGTAGCTGCGGTTGGAGTTGCTATTGTGACAGATGCATGGATGCTTCTATGGGTAGAGTGTGGCTGCAATGCAGATGTTGCAATTCATGGCTCGAGGTGGAGGTCATTGCGGGTGATGAATAATATTGCAGCATGTGGAGTCGCAGAATGTGTGTAGTCATGGGATCGGGAAGAACAAGTGATGAAGTTGTGAATCGGGGCATTGCGGGTTGTGTTTGTCGAGCAAAAGAAGCTACGGGGTTGAGAAGAATTGCCGGTGGTCTTGAATCAAGTGGCAATGAGTTCGTGGCACAATGCAAATGTAAACAATGCGGAGTTGAGTTCTTTGGGACCGGAGAATATTGAGCTAGTGCTGCAGAGTGACGGAGTCTCGGTGGCAATGAGGTTCTGAGGGAATGGTTATATTGCAGTGCAAGTGGTGGCTGAGTTGCAGTTGGCTGGTCAGAATTGCAGGAAGCTGCAGAATGGAATGATGGAGCAGGCCATTGCTAGTGCAGGTCATGGTGCTGGTGCTGGTGCTTAAAGCTTGAGCAGAATGGAAGTGATGCAAATGGGTCTGGTTGTGCAAGGAAGTTGGAGCTGCTGCTCTAGTGATTGATGTTAGAGTTTGGAGATTTTTAAGGTTGAGTCAGCAGTGGAAATAATGCAAGTATGCATAGCCATCTTGGTGGGATGTGATGCACCATCTTGGTGCAACAGAACTATGGCCTGTGCAACATGGCCTAGACCTATGCAGTTAGACCCTGACTCATCTTAACTCAGCTGATTCACCCATCTGATTCACTGACCAGGCTTGACTCGGTCTGACTCGAGTTGACCTGGGTGAGTTGGATCGTTGATCGACTTGACCGTTGGCCGGTGTCCGGGTGGACTTTCTTGCCACCCTCGAGATATATTTCCGCCAGTAAGTTTCCGCGACCGTTTTTGGGCGAGAATTTTCACATGGGTTTTCTCTCACTTGTGGGCTTGGTGGACTTCTAACTAATGGACTTTGAAGACAAAACCTAATTTTGGAAGGAGTGGAGCTATAAAAGAGAAGACTTTTATCAAAACAAGGATTATCTTTTTTGTTATTATTCTTTTTGCCTCTACTTTATTCTAGGGTTTACACCATGAAGTCTTTTCTCTTCCTTCTTGTGATGAACTCCATGAATATGAGCTAGAGTTTTTATTATTGGTTATGGAATAAGTCTGATTTCCAAACATGGATTTTAATTCAATAAATTAGTTTTCTCTCATATTATCGTTTATGATTCACCATTAATATTGTTACATGATTTGAATGCTTGTTAGTCGAGTCGCGAATCGATTGAGTTTGCTTTCATCTTTATTGCTAGATTAGGGTTATTATACGCAAAAGTGATAATTAGGATTGCAAGTAGCATAAATATGATTATAGTTTGTAGTGATATATTCTTATGATCGTATGTGAACCATAACCTTTGTTAAATCGGATTAGTGCGCTTTCCACGTTCGATTGCTTTGATTGGCCTCGATTTCATAGAACCTAATGCATCTAGGGAATTAAACTTGATTAGTGCTTACACGTTAGGTTGTTCCTTTAGGTAGAATTCATATTCGCATCTTTTAATGTGTTTGTTGATGACATGAGGAGATTTGCGGGATATTCTTACGATAAGATATTCTAGGGTCTTTGATAAAAGTTGAGATTAAAATATCAATTCTAGTTATTGTGTTGAAAACATGTTTGTGAATGAAAACGAAATCCATGACCAATATCTTCTTATCCTTGATTTGATTTGTTTGCTTTGCTTTATTTGTTTTATTTAGTTTATTATAATCACAAAACTAGGTGTTATTTATAGGGAACCGAAACAATTTGACAAACTAGACCTCTCTCGTGGGATCGATCCTTTCTTGCCCTTGCTATATTTATATTTTGAGTAGTAAGAAAGTGTAATTATATTTGTGTCGGTGACGACCGGTCAAATTTTGTTTATTACGGGAGGCAGCGTGGTTGTTAATTGTTTTTGGTTTCTTATTCTTGTATTTAGTTTTTGTTTTATTTTTCTTATTTTCCGGGTTTTAACCTTGGTTTGAGAATCTTATTTCAGGTGCTTATTTCTATGGAAGGAGCATATTACGTGGATGGATAATGGATTTCAACCTCAACAATATGATAACTACCAATTCCATGGGTATAATCAAAACCAATTCATTGGTTATGACCAATATTCCATGGAACCTTATGGTTTTCCTCAACAACCTTATGGCGGGTATGTGTGAACAACCACAAGGATGGGAGGATTCTTATGCTCGTGGAAAAAAAGTCTCTAACTTTATAGACAAAGTTTCCACCTTTTACAAGAGGAATTTCAAAAAGCTAAAGAGACTACAAACGAGCAACTCCAAGAACTTCGTGAAGGTATGACTATCTTGCGAAAGAGGCATTGATCAATACAAGGAAGATATGGATAATTCTAATGTGCATATGGTTTTGTGATGAATATTTGATTGATGCTAATGTTGAAAAGGCCAATCCTTGGGCACTTTCGTGGATAATTGTGTAGTTAACTCAACTCTTGATCGTAATAATGATCATTCACCTATTCAAAAGGATGAGTTCGAGATTAACAACACTAAATTCAGCGAGGACCAATCTTCTGTTGACTATGATAGTGACGGTGATTATGATATATTGCTTGAAACAACTCATGGTGACATCTCCGAGGAGTCTTTTTGGGATCAAGATGAAGACGAAGAGGAATATGTCGACACTTGTGTAGATTACTCAAGCATTGATCTTAATAATGATCAAGAGCCTATTCAAAGGGTGGAGCTTGAGGATGATGCATTTTCGAGTGTTCTAGAAAAGTTTCTTATAATAAAATTTGGATCCGCAAAAGAGTATGTGCTTTACAACAAAGAGGAGTATGTTGAGAATGAGACCGGTCAATTAGATTGCGAAGTATTGAATGGATGAAGTGAAACGAATTCATATAAAAGTTTGTTGCAAAAGAATGATTGCGAAATTGCATAAAATAAAGAAAGAATGTGCGAATATTTCGCAAATAAAATAACAAGAGATAATAAAAAATGAGTGATTTATACGAATGGGACGAACCTTTATGGCGTATACCCTAGTTCGCGAATGATATTTCGCAAGAGGCAAATGTAAGACCTAAAGTGCGTCATATAAGGGGGTATCTCTTGACATGGCTCGGGAAAGGTTACACCGCTCCCGGAACTCGAGCCATGGAGATTTGGGGTCAATAAAGCCCATCCGGGAGAGATACCTTGGATTTCCAACTATATATATAAGGTTATACCCTGGTTGGACGACCGAGGGTCTCTTCCAAGGAGTCGTTGTATGACCAAGGCGCCGAGGTACACGGTTGAGCCAAGAGTGCCTCGGGGCATTTAAGTGTCTCGGCCATTCTTGGCAAGTCTTGGCACACGCTACACTCGGCCTGAAGAAAACTCCACTTAGGGTGCATTCTCGTAACCATAAACCCTATAGGTATAAGGGATAAGAGGCTGCGAAAACAACTGGTTGTTGTTAAGAACGGATGGGAGGAGCTAGTCTTGTATGGACGATGTACGCCTCCTTGAAGGGGCAACTAGGGAGATGATAAGGGCGGCACCCTCCATTAGGGAGCTGATAAGTGTCTTAAGACGCAAATGTCATGAGGCTCTATTTTCGCAAGAAAATTTAGGCTTGTCATATTTGTGCAATGATCCTGAAGAGGCAATAATACTAACGCGAGGATAAGACGAGATCAATGGGTATTCACATGAAAGTGTAAAGACGTCCTGCGATTTAGTCGCAAGACGGCAATGTCATGGGGCTTTAAATTCTCAAGAACCTTTAGGCTTGTCATATTGTCGCAACGAAAACATCATGCAGAGGCAATAATACTAAGAAAACGATAAGGCAAGATCAATGGGTCTTTACATGAAAGTGTACGGATACGTCCTGCGATTTTGTCGCAATAACGAGGGGTGGCAAAATAAGACCTTTAACTAGGGAAGGCAAAAATAAGACCACACAAAAAGAGTAAGCGAACAAGCTTAAGTAGACCTGAACTTGCAAATATTAATTGAACAACTTTGCTTAATCATTTGCATACAAACAAATCCTCACTCGTAAAAAGTTAATCAAAAGATAGTAAGAGGAAATAAGAGAATTATTCAACAATGAAACTCAATATTCCTTATCAAAAAGTGCACCTCGAAGGAATTGAAAAGTGTCTTATGCAAAAAGTTATGGAGATAAAGAAACTAGAAGAAACAAAATTACAAAAGAAGTTTAACTCTCTACATCATTTTTCTCGCCAGCGGGAGATGTTAAACATTCTTCAACCATTTTATCAACAACAGACTTTCACATTTTCACCAGGTTGGATGATTCTCTCCGTAAAAACCCCTTCAATTGGATCATTATTGTGACTTCATTATTAGGGATTGCTTTTTCATTTGTGACATCCTCGCCACTTTCATATTCATAATCACTATCGGAGAGTTAGGAGTTTCATCATCTTCTACTTCCAGAGGTTCAATAGATATGTGGTCAAGAGATTTAGACAATAAGATGTCATTCACAATAACTTCAGCTTTGAGATGAAATTGACGAAGGAGTGCTTTTTGATGATTACTACTAGAACTCGAATGTCTTTGGAATGAATAAGATAATCAAGTCTTCTTCGGCCCGATCGCAGAACGAGCAAGAGAGTGGCAATCTTTGCATTCTCTTTGCGAACATTAGCATAACTGGATTCCAAGGTAGAAAGAGAGGAGCGAAGATCTTTCTCAGACTCTGCAGAAACAAGGAAAAAAAGGGGTTATATAGATTAAAAAAAAAATTTGAAGACTTGATAAAAGGAAAGTAGATGAGGCAGTCAAATTTTATGACTACCTTCCTTTTGCGAAATAAGATGTTGGGTCGAGGCCAAACAACTATTCTCCAAGTGATCCATGGCATTGTCAAAATTATTTCCAACTAAACCCTTTAATCGAGAGCGCAAACTCTTTTCATTAGAAACAAGCAAGTTATTTTCCTTCGCAAGGGAAGAGTAGGAGTCTTTTAACTTGGAATATTGGTCTTTCAGTTGGTTGGTTTTCACGCTTAAAGTTATTCTACCCTGAATAAGTTTATCCCTCTCAACAGTGACTTCTTGAAGATTACTTCTCACGTGACAGAGATTGTTCTTGCTCATTACATATTTTACGACAGACATCAAGCATTGCATAAGCAATCGCTATCTTGTTTAACAAAATTCGCTTTTCTTGAGATAGAGTTCCATTCTCATCTGATAAGGTTTCCAATTCCAAATTAGATTTACTCAAAGTATAAGAGAGATGAGATAATTCATTATTCAGCGAGACTTGCTTCTGAACTAAGTGAGCATTCTCTTGGGAAAGGTTTTCTATTTGATCAACAGAGTATGTATGAAGATTATCTAACTGGTTATATTCCTCCATCCAAACATATCTATCCATTCGAGTTTCTTCAATGACAGATTCCAATTGATATATCTCCATTTTTCGTTTCTGGTTTAAAGCTTGAAAGGCGAACAAGGTCTTCAAAAAAAAAAAAAAAAAAAAAAAAGGAGGGGAAGAGATTATACCTTTTAATTCTTCGTTCTTCTTGCGAAGATTATCACGATTCAATGAAACGTTCAGAGATTATTCTTCAATATCTTAACTTCTTGTTAAAGACATTTGCGACATTTTGTCGGGCAGAAATATTAACTCAAAGACTCGCAAACGCTAGACATGATGGGATCGGTGAGGTCTTCTTGACATCATTCATGATGTACGATAAAACCTTGAAAGCTACATCTATTCTCTAGGGTTTTCTTTGGTAAGAGGATAGACCCGAGATGAAGAGGTAATGATGGGTAGAGAAGGAAGAACTGAATCATCTTTGGTCATAGAAATGCCAGAAGAAGAAATTTGATGAAGATTAATGAGTGGGGTGAGACAGAGGCATTGATGGTAAAAGTAGAAAGGGGTTCATCTTGAGGAACTTCGTTGATGGAAAATTCAGGGGATATCGACAGGTGGCATTTTCTGGAGATGGCGAGAATAGGAGGAGGAATTGATTTGTCCCTGCGAATATATCCAGGAAGATGGTTTATCTTGCGAAGAAGGAATTGATTTATCTGTGAAGATATCATGAGAAGATGGGATATCCTGCGCTTAAGATATTGCAGGAGGAGTTGTGAGCTTGAATGAAGGAAAGGAGATAGGAGGTGCAACAGGCTTAGAACGGTGAGGTTTATTTGGGGATCTATCAGCATTTTTGTCATCCTGCGAATCTCAAGTTAAATAAGAAACAGAGGCAACAATATTGTTATTAAAAGAATAAATGTTTCTTAATTACCTTGCTGTTCGCAGATTTCCTTTTAGTAACATCGATTTTCTGTTGCGAGCCTACGCAAACAGTAGGGTTCAGAACGGTGAACTTGGTGGTAGATTTGTTCTTGCTAAAACAAAAAACAGTAGGGGATTCATTAAAGGAAGAACAATATCAAAATAAAACGATTTTAATAAGAGAGATCAATCACAACAACAACAACAAAAAAAAAAAAAAAAAAATCAACTTCAGAAGAATCAACAAACCTTGGTGGCTCCATAGAAGCAGTAGCAGAAAGATGATGAGAACAGTAGCAGAGAAATGATAGCAGAAAGATGATGAGGAGAATTGCAGGGGAGAAAACAACAATAAAAGGTTGCAGACGATGAAGAAGACGAAGTGAAAGAAAGAAAACATTCTTACGAAGAATTCTTTCTTAAATAGACAAGAAAAGTGTGACCGGTTAGCATTTAATATGCTTTGGGTAAAAAGGAGATTCTGGACACGTGTAGCGGTTGTCCTAATTCACGAGTCTTGTCGGCAGAAAATTGATGAAAAATGAATAGCTGCGGCATTTTGAACACATTAATTCTCATGACATTCTCTTCTTCGCAGAGAAGACATGAGAAGAGGCAAGATGTAGGACCAGAATATCGCAACACTGATCTTGTGTAAACCTATAAACAACAACATTGCGAAGGTGTCGCAGAAGAATAATATAAATGACGCAATGAATGACGATAGCCAAAACACGAGAAAGATGTGAAGACTTAGCGAGATCTAGGATGGTTGCGAAATTATGTACTTGTACACTTGCGATATTTCGCAAGTCATTCCCGAAAATAAAGGACAGCTGTCATCCATTATGTAATACCCTATATAAGGAGCCGAGCAGGCTGATGAGGAGGGAGTTCTTTTTCGAGTGTTGTGAAAGTCATTAGGAGAGAGAAAGTTTTAGAGTGATTGTAATTCCTTAACTCATTTCCATTTTATATTGAAAACATCCAAGAAATCAATCAAGAAGAATTATAATTGTTCATTTAAAATGGCTTAATTGTGTACATTCTAATAAGGGGTGTAGTGTAGGATTTCCTGCAACTACATTTATCAAGTCTTCGACTTTGGGTCGTAGCAACTCTTGGTTGTGGGTAAGATCAGCTAAGGGACTCAGTGCGTAGTATCCTATTTGGGACCAGAGACGTAAGGAACGCAACTGTACCTTGAATCAGTGTGAGATTAATTAGGGTTCAAATAAAGTCCATTTCGAAGTTCATTGGTAGTAGGCTAGTGTCAAACGGCTTTAATACAAATGTGGTGTTCAAAAGTTTGGACTAGGTCAGGGGTTTTTCTCCATTTGTGGTTTCCTCGTTAACAAAATTAAATTATTGTTTTATTTGTTTTTCATATTATATTTTTTTATATAATTGAAATATCACAGGTTGGGCGTTAAGATCAATCAATTAGATAATCCAACCTTTGGTTGTTGATTTAAATTGATTGACACTTGAACATTGGACTTTGGTACCGTTCAAGTTGTTTCACATAATAATCAAGCTCAGGATTTCTATCTGTTTGATTTGTTGATTATATTGTAAAACAGAGATATAAACTCTTGTATATAATTTTTCTAGATTGAGTTTGTTTGTCTAGTTGATTATCTAGAAAGTATATTGGAGTAAAGTCCTCTCAGATTGCCAAATGAATTATTGGTTGTGTTGTTGTACCCCGCATTTTCAGAAACCAATTGGGAGTTTTTCTAAGTTTGGTTTCCATTCCTCTGTTCTAATTGAAAATGATTAGAAATCGCAAAGGGTAAATGTTGAGAGGAGTGCTTTACCGGATGATTAATTGTAAGATTCTCCTTTTGTTGGACATGAAATCCGTGGTCCAAACATACTTACCGCTATCAAAAAATTGGAATTATGCATAGTAAATCGTACGTAATATTTTATCGATGAAAGGGGTTTGGTAGGAAAGTGTTTATGAGTAATGTACTTGGAAACGTTATCACATTCGAGAAGCTAGAACTACCGAAACTATAAGTGAGCTCTATGCATGGTACACCGTACGCTAATGCTTAATGCCAATTAAATATCAAGTTGCATCAAAGATGTCGTTTGTGAACTCATAATCGGTGGCATTATATTTCAGAGCTCTTCTTTATATTTTGGTATTGAAATGTCCGGTACCTAATACTTCACGACTCGATAAAATCCAATACTTGCACCTTGGCACATTTACAACTCAAGATCCGAATGAGCTTATTTTTAACTTTATATCATTGGGAACGTTGATCCTAGAGGATATCACGGTGAAGAGTGATAATGAGATTTGTTGTTCAATAATAAATCCTTAGGCATTTTGAGATATTGGATGATGGCCTCTATCATTATGCACGTTATACCCTGGCCACTACTATTAGAATAACAACTCCTCATCTCGTACCATTCACGTATCATGACTATATGCTTCAAGAATATAATATAGAAGATCTTTCTTCTCTAGAAACGCAAAGGATGGGATTATTAGACAAATACAAGAAGATACGATGGTTTCTAATGAGAATGAACTTTTAATATATGTGTAAGAGCAATCGTCCCATGGTCGTATGATAAGTTTCTTGATAATATTTGGTAATCCGAAAATATGACAATAACATAAGCGGCGTTTTACGGAGATATGCCTTAGTTCCTAAGTTTAAATGTATGATGATATTTAAACTTCATTATCCTAACGACTATAATTCCGCTTTTACTTGTAGGTTCTCTCAAAAGCCATTCTAGATGGTCAACTTGTTCATTTTTTAGCCTCCAATATTTGGACGTCAACATACTTGACAAGACATTTAAAGCATGCAATATGTTTCTCAAGGAGACCTCTGCCCTTGCAATCCATGTCAGGAACCATAGTATGCATACCGTTGGCTTGAGAAATCCGGGAACCTAAGTATCGTATACGTTATGTGAACCCTTAGATGTTCCATACTTGTTCAAAAGTTATCACTATTATGTCGATGTGAATGTATTGATAAAATATAGAATGAACTTTTAAATACAAAAAATTTAAAGCCTTTTATGTCATTTTGATGAAGAAAGGATAAAACTTTTGTTTACAAAAGATTAAATCTATTACATATCAATGTGCAAATAGTGATAGAAAAATATAATAAATCTTTGTTTATTCCATAACAGTATTGGTATTTTCGATCCAAATTTTTTTCATATATTGTGTTGCAAGTAAGTTCTCTTATGTTGAGCATGGCCAATTGAATTGATCGTTTTGTTGCTAATCCAATTGTGACTTTTGGATACAAAGTCATGTTCTCATATGATTTGATTATGTCAAAGAAAATCCTTCTTTTCTTGTAAAGTAAGGTCGCTCTTGTTGTTCTTTCAAGAATGATATTTTATGGGGAGAGTTCTTTTTGAACTTGTGTGCCAAATCTTTGTGGGGAGACAGTTTGTGGAATATTGTAGGGGTTATCTTGTATCTTTATAAACTCCTTGATGAATGCATATAGCTTCAGCTATATGATTGCATCTAAATAAGTTGGTATGTTATTCTCTTTTGGTCATGAAGTATCTCTATGAAAAATCATGAGGATCTCACTAGTTTCGTACCTATGTCAATTTATATTTAAAAAAATGGGGAGAATTAATGTGTAGTTTCATACTCAAAATACATATGGTGTACGGATCATTATGTAAGGGAGAGATGTTTTCATTTTGAGATGAAGTATTGACTAAAGGGGAGTGATACATATCACCATAGTAATGTTGTCAAAGTTGTGATACAATTGAAATTTGATGTTGTATAATGATACTATGACACAGTATAACAATGATTTAGAGAATTTGTTTTCTCATTGTTATCGCTACGGATCTTCAAACTATGATCTTGAGTTGAACACATTTAGAATCATGGAGTACTTGGAAGTGACGAAGATTTCGAGTCCAGGTTGAAGATGCCAAGGAGATCATGTGTTTGGATGAGAAGCTAAAAATTTTTATTTATTTTGTAATCCATTTGTATTGATAGTTTTGTCACTAAAATTGACAAAGGGGGATAGTGTTGGAGCACTTCTGGACGAACTCGCATGCGTTTATCTCAAGCATGTTTGTCAATGTTAGTGATCAAAACTATAAGTCTTGATTTCTAGTCTACTTATAGATGTCTCAGACTAGGACATAGATTGTGTAGTTGAGCCTTAAATTTCACGTGCGTTCATTATTTGAAGATGAAGAACTACTAAGGAGATCTTATGGAACTTCATCGACAAAAGGTATATGGAGACCGAAACTCATCTATCACTTAGAAAATCTATTTTACTCTATCTCCTATATTGAGACATAAGTCGTGTTACGATATAGTTTTCTATTATACACACATTTGAGATTTCGAGCCGAGTGTAACTTGCTACATATTTCTCAGAATATGTGTTTGGAAAGCTTGCGCTTCGACCAAGTTCATCTTATCATGTGAAAATTAAAGAGCAACATCTTATATGGTTTGTGAGATACAATCATTTGATGTAAACTTGGAATGTTTCTGTTATGATTATTTCAATAACTTGAAAATTGCTTTGATGTTAATAGTATATGAAAATGGCTATTTTAATTCTCTAAGAAAGTTTCAATGATTGAAATAAGAGTTTAGAACACTTAACCATTATTGGATATGTCATGTTGTGTACTCTTTGCACATATGTAATCCATGTCACTGGAACATAGTATCGCGTGACACGTATGCTAGCGTACTGTTGGCTTGAGAAATCGAGAACCTAAGTATGCGTTACACGTTCGCGTACTCGCGTAAGCTTCATGTCCGAATATTTCTATTGGGATTGGACGTTAAGCGTAACCATTTGCATCTTTGGATAAAACCAATTTTGGTCCGTATTTCAAGTATGCATATGCGTTTGCATACTTGAAGGTTAAAGTTCTAAAATCGGTTATGTTAATGAACTTAAATATTTATAAAATAAGGAATGCAGACTTTGCAAACCGTGGCTGTAATGTTCATGATTTTATTCGAGTGAATCAAACCGATTTTTCTTCAATTGTGTTCTTTAATAATTCTATGAGAATATAGCAATCGAACAACTCTTTAACTAGTTTCATTTGAGTCATTTGAACTAGTTATGGTTAAGATGAACAAGGTTGATATTAGAGTATTCATATGGCTAACCTGGGTTAACTATTATTGAACCAACATGGTGTACATGTTTAGGTAGGGTTACATAAACCTAAATGAGGGTACATTTCATTTGTGTGTAACAAGCTAAGTTCGATTTAACGTTTGAAAGATATTAGCTTGGTTGAATCAGGTTTTTCATCTAACGGTGAATATTGAATGCTTTGTTACCAAGGTAACTTAGATTTCAAACCCTGATTTGAAAACTATATAAAGGAAAACTCTAGCACTTCGGGAAACCTAATCCCCACACTTGTGTGTGTTACTAGTTGCATAACTAGAGTCGGTTCTAAGATTAACCTTAGGTTTCTCTCAAAACCCCGTAGGTTAAAAACTTGAAGAATTTATTTGGATTGTGAAGCCAGACCCAACTATTTTCTCTGTAGTTGCGTGTTCTGATCTTGCATCTTCTATCGTGTTGAGTACAATTGAAATAATTGACTCGAGATTACTATATCCGATATGCAAGATAAAAGTAATCACAAACATCCGTCTCATCGTTTGTGATTCCAATATCTTGTTTCACTAGTCGATTAAGATTATTATGACTTGATTGATAATACTAGGCTGTTCTTCGAGAATATAAGACCGGTTTATCAATTGGTTCCTTTTCACCTTGATTTATCAAAAAACGGAACAAAAATCATAGGTATTTATATGGGAGAAAGATTTATCTATACCAATAGACTTTTTTGTGTGAGACAAATTTATTTATCAAGTCTTCGACTTTGGGTCGTAGCAACTCTTGGTTGTGGGTAAGATCAGCTAAGGGACTCAAGTGCGTAGTATCCGGCTGGGACCAGAGACGTAAGGAACGCAACTGTACCTTGAATCAGTGTGAGATTAATTAGGGTTCAAATACAGTCCATTTCAAGTTCATTGGTAGTAGTCTAGTGTCGATGAATTACTTAATAATAGAGTGTGGTGTTCAAAGTGGACTAGGTCCGAGAGGTTTTTCTCCATTAGTGGTTTCCTCGTTAACAAAATTACAAAAATCGCTGTTTTATTTGTTTTCCGTATTATATTTTTATATAATTGAAATATCAGGGTTAGCGTTAAGATCAATCAATTAGATAATCCAACCTTTGGTTGTTGATTTAAATTGATTGACACTTGAACATTGGTCTTTGTACCGTTGAGTTGTTTCACATAATAATCAAGTCGCGGTTCTATTTGTTTGATTTGTTGATTATATTGTAAAGCAGATATAAACTCTTGTATATAATTTTCTCTAGATTGAGTCTGTTTGTCTAGTTGATTATCTAGAAAGTATATTGGAGTAAAGTCCTCTCATATTGCCAAGCGAATTGTTGGTTGTGTTGTTGTACCAACATTTGAAACCAATTGGGAGTTTTCTAAGTTTGGTTTCCATTCAATTCAATTGAAAATGACTAGGAAATACATAAAAGGGTAAATGTTGAGAGGTGCTTTACCGGATGATTAATTCGTAATATTCGTTTTGTTGGACATGAAATCTATGGTCCAAACATACTTACCATTTATCCAAAAATTGGAATTATGCATAGTAAAAATGCCACGTAATATTTTATCGATGAAAGGGTTTGTAGGGAAAGTGTTTATGAGTAATGTACTTGGAAATGTTATCACGTTCGAGAAGCTAGAACTAAAACTATAAGTGAGCTCTATGCATGGTACATTACGTCACGCTAATGCTTAATGCCAATTAAATATCCACTTGCATCGAAGATGTCGTTTGTGAACTCATAATCGGTGGCATTACATTTCCAGGCTCCTCTTTATATTTTGGTATTGAAATGTCCATCTACCTAATACTTCACGACTACGATAAAATCAATACTTGCGCCTTGGCACATTTACAACTCAAGATCCGAATGAGCTTATTTTTAACTTTATTTATATCATTGGGAACGTTGATCCTAAAGGATATCACGGTGAAGTGATAATGAGATCTGTTGTTCAATAATAAATCCTTAGGCATTTTGAGATATTGGATGATGGCCTCTATCATTATGCGCGTTATACCCCCGGCCACTACTATTAGAATAACAACTCCTCATCTCGTACCATTCACGTATAATTACTATATGCTTCAAGAATATAGTATAGAAGATCTTTCTTCTCTAGAAAGCGCAAAGGATGGGATTATTAAACAAATGCAAGAAGATCGATTGTTTCTAATGAGAATGAACTTTTAATATAGATGTAAGGCGATCGTCCCATAGTCGTATGATAAGTTTCTTGATAATATTTGGTAATCCGAAAATATGACAATAACATCGACGACGTTTACGGAGATATGCCTTAGTTCTAAGTTTAAATGTATGATGATATTTAAACTTCATTATCTAGCGACTATAATTCCGCTTTTACTTGTAGGTTCTCTCAAAGCCATTCTAGATGGTCAACTTGTTCATTTTTAGCCTCAATATTTGGACGTCACGCGTGCTTGACAAGACATTGCTGGCATGCAATATGTTTCTTGAAGGAGACCTCTCCTTGCAATCCATGTCAGGAACCATAGTATGCGTACACGTTGCTTGAGAAATCCAGGAACCTAAGTATACGTACACGTTCGTGAACCCGTAGATGTTCCATACTTGTTCAAAAGTTATCACTATTATGTCGATGTGAATGTATTGATAAAATATAGAATGAACTTTTAAATACAAAAATTAAAGCCTTTTATGTCATTTTTGATGGAAGAAAGGATAAAACTTTTGTTTACAAAGATTAAATCTATTACATATCAATGTGCAAATAGTGATGAAAAATATAATAAATCTTTGTTTATTCCACGGTATTGGTATTTCACGATCAAATTTTTTCATATATTGTGTTGCTTTCAGTAAGTTCTCTTATGTTGAGCATGGCCAATTAGATTGATCGTTTTTTGTTGCTAATCCAATTGTGACTTTTGGATACAAAGTCATGTTCTCATATGATTTGATTATGTCCAAAGAAAATCCTTCTTTTCTTGTAAAGTAAGGTCGCTCTTGTTGTTCTTTCAGGAATGATATTTTATGGGAGAGAGTTCTTTTTGAACTTGTGCTTAATTGCCAAATCTTTGTGGGGAGTACGGTTGTGGAATATTGTAGGGGTTATCTTGTATCTTTATAAACTCCTTGATGAATGCATATAGCTTCAGCTATATGATTGCATCTAAATAAGTTGGTATGTTATTATCTTTTGGTCATGAACTATCTCTATGAAAAATTCATGAGGATCTCACTAGTTTCTGATAGGGTGTAGAATACATCCTATTTACTATCTATTGTTTATGCTTTCTTTGCTATTTTTCTTGTAAATTATGTATTTTACGCTTGTTTTGAGTTTTATAGCTATTTTGGAGTCGCACGGAGGAAAAGGAGAAGAAATCACCATATTTTAGCAAAAGGGTAAAATTGTCATTTCACCAAGGAGAATACTATATGGAGCCCAGCCAAGGTTAAGGGTGACTCAAATCATGAAGGAAGGACAATAATAGTTAAGGGGAGGTCAAAGAAGGTGTCCTTATCCAAAAGAAGGGAGTGAGAATAGCACAATTGGGATGTACTTATGGTGGGTGTTTGAATCACCCACACCCTAAACTCGACCCATACCCAAGCCCACATGTCCGAATCCACCCATACCCTAACCTAAGCCCATCCATCCATATCCGCTCCATACCCTCCATACCCTAACCATACCCGGATCCATGCCCGAGTCCGAACCCAATTCATAACTCTAAACCTAAAATCGAGAAAACTGTCTCTCATTCATTTCACCCTCTTTCCCCCGGCGATTATTAGCCGCACTTCCAAGAGATTGCTCTCTCGTTATTACACGGCTGAAGTGGGAAGTACTCTTTGCTGACTTTGAAACCGGAGAACAAGATCGAGATCGAGAATTGGAAATCCATACAGGAGTAAAAGATTGGGAGAAGTAGATGTCGTGTCAATTAGAGAAGAATTAGAAAACCAGGAAGAAGAAATGGAGATAGAAATGAAAGAATTAGAGATGAGTTCGATTTGAGGGGATCTGTGGGATTGAAGCGGCTCGGAAGGTATGGGTTTGTTGTTGGGTCTCGAGGGGGATCGAGTGGAATTGTGAAGGAGATCAAGAACAAAAGCGAGGAGATGGGGTTTGAGAAAGAGTTGCTCAATCGGTGATGAACAAACTCGAGATAGTGAAGATACAGAGGCTGGGCTTACGTTGGAGTTAAGAAAGAGGCATTGGCTGCTGTCGAATCGAGATGACTGAGAGATCGATTAGAAACCTCGGAGATGAAGAAATGAGTTCTGGTGGTCACTGTTGAAGGATGATTCGATGGGTCTGTGGCTTGAGACAGAGATCGAGAAATTGAAATGGGTTTGAAGATGGGTTTGTGATTTCATTGCAGATGGTGTGCGATTCAGAGCTGAATGTTTATCGATTTATTCTTTTCGAACTCGGTAGATGGAAGAAGAGTTTGGTGACGCTGTAAATTGAGGGTTAAATTCTAGTCTGTGGTGAAGGTGTCGAGGAAGATGATTGAGGAATTGAAAGTAGAAGTGAGTGATGCTGAGAATTTGAGAATAGACACTGATGCTGTTACTGAGATGAATCAGAGATGAAGAAATGAGTTCTGGTGGGTCTGTGAATCGAGATGATTGTTGTTGCTGTAGTAGGGAAGAAAGCAAATGGGTATCATTGGATTTTGTAATCATTGTGACATCGGTTGGAGTTTTGTATGCGTGTTGGTCCGCAAGAATAAAGGTTTGTGAAGTAGAAATTATGTTGATTGAGAAAGTGCATATTTGCGGAGGAATGAATGAGGTTAAGCCGCAATGGAGCCGAGCCTCTGTTGATTGCAAGAAGAAAAGGAGGTGATTGTTCTTG
>JAJJWW010006802.1:0-17233 GCA_023531295.1 Papaver armeniacum
CGAAGGCGTGCGACAATCAGCAGTCGCCCTTCAATCCCAGGGAGAAAATCGTAGCCGTCCAAGGCTACCGGACAACACATGGTAACCTTTGACCCAAAACCCTAGTTTGGCCACGCTAAACCGCGCTAAGGCACGCCATGCCAACGGCATGCCAACCTTGCCGCGCCGCATCTTGGGCCTTCCTATACGGCCACCAAAACGAATGCGTGCAACGATCAACGACTACCTCTCGTTTTAAGATGCAAAATCTCGACCGTCGGAGGTCACCAAGCTAGCAAGTCTCCCAGGCATGACCTGCCAGGCAACAACAATATGCTACATGTTTTCACAAAAACATTCGAGACATCAACACATATCACAAACGGAGGATCCTCTTTGGGTATTGGTTTGGCGGTTTACAACGTGCGGCGCACACTACGCCCGTCATAAGATGAGGCGGTTAGTAAATACAAGGAGTTAATGGTGAAACGTTCTTTTTATGGAACATCAATTCCATGCGTTAACGGTTTTATGGAACATCAATTCCATGCGTTAACAGTTTTATGGAACATCAATTCCATGCGTTAACGTTACCACCTCCTCCCATTTACTCACCCATTTTTCCATTCCTTAATGAGGCCAGAGTACGTTTCACTTCGACTTGTATAAATAGGTCTTACCTATTTCCATTTAACAACAAGTTCATGGGGGAATATACAACATTCAGAAAATACTTGCTAGCTTACCATTTGTTAGCCTTCCCACTTTTCTGATACAAGTCACGGTAACACAACTACTCTTCCAGAATCAACTATTCTGGTCTCATCACTTTCCTTGCTTCCCTTCCCAAAACCAACCCATTCTCCTTCACTTTGTGACCGAAACAAGTCTGGAACGACCATTTCTTGGTTTAGGCCGGACTTGTACAGATTGATCTCTCGAATCTAAAGTACTCCCTTGCAGTACATTGTTTAGGGTTTAAATTTGTTCCTCACTCGCACACCCGAAATAACCAAAATTAGCAGAAACTATTTTCACCCTCAAACAATTGGCGACCACAGTGGGAGATTGATCTTTCGGTTACAATATAAATCTTCGACCCAGACATCAAGATGGTAGAAGCAGGCGATCCGCTCAAGGATCGACGACTCAGTTACCAGACGGCTCGGTTATCAGTCATGACACGACAAGGGATGACTGGGGACTTCCCAGAAAATTGAAGCAAATGAATCCGCCTGAGAATCAGCAAGGCAACTCAGTAACGACTGGGGACTTTCTACAATCACGGCGGCGCTTCCCATAAAACTCAGTATTACACTCGGAAGGTCCCCTTTTCATCAGGAGACCTGATAAACCAAGTAAGTCTTACCTAGACAAGATACGTGGTTTGCTATTTCAAGTTTCCATGAGAATGAAAAAACCGATAGTCATGTTATGTTTCATCCCATGTCATCTACCAACGCACGGTTCCATGGTTTCCCTGGGATGCTTGCAACACTTTCAATCATAACCAAGACAACATTCATTCCTAAAAAATTCATTCCAAAATAATAATCCAAAACCATCAAGGTAACATTTATATGTCAACCCGAAAAATCCAGAAAATCAAAACCATAAACCAAGCGCTTCCATTTGCCTTTCAAAAAAAAAATAAAAAAAATAAAATAAAATAAAGAAGTTCAGAAGATAGAAATGTATTCAAGGAAAGTTTTCCAACAACGGCTTGCTCCTCTTAGCAAAGGCCTCCCTCGTGCTCTGGAGAGCCACCCTTTTCAACTTCAGCTGCCTGCACAATATTTTGAATTCCGCTTCCTGCTTCTTCACCATGTCTGCGGAAGGACCTTCGACTGTTTGGGCCAGCAACTTTTCAACCTCGGAGAAACCGTCGACGAACCAAGGAGCATTGAACTCGAACTTTATGCACATGTCACGGTAGAACCTCCAGCTCGAGATTACGTCATCAGAAACCGTATGACCAGTCACGTTGCACATGTCGTCAATCGAAGTCAAGGCTTCCTCCACACGCTTGACCAGCGCGTATCGGCTAGTAATTTTCTTGGTCGTGGCAATATGACCGTAGCTTTCCCATATCTTGGTATATAACGCCTCATGTTTAGCTGGAACGCTAAATCCCCCAATCAACACGTGATACGGATAAGGAACCAGGTATGGAGGAACAAAGGTGGCGCCTGCGACTGCATCAGTAACTGGCGAAGGATTCCTAACAACAATTGCGCCAACATTCACGTGAGCAATCTCTGATGTCTGAGTCACAACAACGCTTCCATCTTGATCGGCCTCTGTTTCAAAGCCACCAGGCTTGGCTGACATGGCTGGAGACAAAGCCGTGTCTTCACCAGTCTCCATCTCAAGTTCGTCTTCAGAACCGTCTTCGCTCTGTGATATCATGGCTTAGACACTCTTTTAATAAAATTAAAAAAAAAAAAAAAAAAAGAGGAAAAAGGAAGGAAGAAGAAGAGCATGGAGAAGACTCACTGATTCGCTTTCAGACCGACTAGAGGAAGATTTAGCACTGCTATCGGAAGAACTACTCTCGCCATCTCTGGACTCTGAGCTTTCATCCTTCTCGGATTCCCCTTCTCCATGGGTAGGCTCAGCATCGCTGCCTTCCGTCTCAAGAGGTGCAGTTTTCTGACTACGTGCAAGTTTAGTGAAGGCGTTCATTTGCTAAGACCCTATGCAAGGCACAAGAACAGACACTCAGAAATGAGATAAAGATATACGCAATCCAACTGAATAAGGAAGAAAATTGTACGTACTCGCATATTGGAAGAGCTAAAAGTCGGGAGAGCCATCGGATCCGACTGAAAACCACCAGCACGGATTTTAGATCTTCGCTCCTTCACTTGGGGACTATCTGCATTCGGACTAACGGATTTTCGCTTGAGATCCCTCAGCAATGGATGTTCCGCTAAAATCGCAGGAGAAGGCTTACCGCGACGATTTTCTACCACGTCATTCACGAATCCATGGATAGCAAGAAACTCATCCTGCCAAAATATGTTATATTTGGAGGTTGTTGATGGATTTCGTTCCGCAAGCAGAAAAGGGAGACTTTGACCCGACGCAAGAGCACTAGCATCGAGAACAGTGGATAATGGGATTTCTGGAACAACCGGCTGACGAACGAGTGAGACCCCTTGGTCAAAACCCATATGCCGAGCCGCCCTATCAAAGTTGTAAGAGATCGCTTTGTAAGATCCTCGAAAGAAATACAGTACATGACCGGGCGTGCAGCTTCGCATGAACACCATCTCTCCAACACTCAGATCCTCTTTATCAGAAGACAAAGACATGTTCGGAACATGAGCAAAGGTACTGATCTGAGTTATAGACACATGCACCGGAGCCCATGGACGAAAATTAACCGTGTACGAGTTGTCAAGAAATCCAACCAGGTTCGAGCCAATCTTTGGACGCCTATTCGACCAGCGCAATATCCTGGAGCCACCCCAAGACTCGGGAAGTACAACCAACGGTTTTGGGGCGCACTTCTCGAAGTGCTCCCACAGCCACGCCTGAAGAAAGGCAGCATGAATATACGAATCCAGTTTCATATAGCCGTTTGAAGCACACATATCCGAGACCAGCTGATCTAAGTGTGCGTACAGAGAACCAAGAAACAAACCGCCAATAGGGAGAACGACGCCTTTCCAGTTTTATAGCAAACTTGATAAGTTCCTGCCTTATCTCCTTCTTACCGGAGCCATCATCAAAAATATCTCTGGATAACCAAAGAGCCAAAAACGCCGCGGCATAAAGCGTACTATTCTTCTGATTCGACTCCAACTCATCAGGAAACCACTGAGACACCCACCAGTCATAAAAGCACTTCGTATCGTTTCCTTTCTGAACGAATCCTTTTGATTTCGAAACCATGGTGGCATGCATTTCTTCTTCAACCACAGACAACCTAACATCAAGGTTTCCAATTACGGGAAGTTTCAGTTTCACCCCACCCGCATATATCCGTATGAGTGTCCGGACACCATCTGGTAATAAAAGTAACCAGGCCTGGAATATCTTTCCTAATTTGAAGAACTGCGGAAGCCGCGACATCATCAATAATCTGTGCCTTGGTCAAGCTGGCCTTTACACATTCCTGGCTTAACATGAACCGCATCCATTTCTCAAAGGGACGCAAAGGGCTTACACTGGTCTTAAAGTCAATGGGAGAAGCACGGTACTCTTTTCTCTGAATACAAAACCTTATTACACTACCAGACGAACCGCGGGCCTCTCCTTCACTTTCCGAACCGGTCGGGAGGATCGACACACATACTTGGGATGATTTTTTCTAATTGTAGCGGATGTTGTGAAGAACTCATCATCTATGCTTGGCTTGGAATTACCCACATCCTTGATCTGACGTAAATTGTTGACATCCTAATGAAAATTCTCTTACGATGTTTTCACCGCAGAGATAACTACAATGGAACAATACAAGCAGAGATTATTACATAAAGCGCATGGAAATATTTTATCAGACATAAGAGAGCCATCCTGGACGCAAACCAATTGGTTTCAAAGTTATTTTGTGCATATGCGAAGAAATGGGACTGACAGACTCTGCATCACCACTTCATGCAGCCGGAAACTCGCTCCCAGCCGAATAGGCGCGCCCTCAAAGGAAATCATACACACGGCCACACCAGAAAGAGGAGGAAACCCTAAAATATAGTTCTTTAATGGGAAGGGAATGATAATCCTCGTGCACATCTACTTCGCACAATAATCGAGGCGGCCAACATCACTACAGCATTCGCGCCTAGATTTTATTACAAGTTCAAGCAAAGCATACCTACAGCTAGTGTTCACGCCAATAATATTTCTACAAGCTCATGAAAAAGTACGCCTACAACTAGGGTTTACACCAACACAAAAAAAAGAGGAGAAAGCAAGTTAAAGAAGAAGTATTGGAAGGCATACCTGGGATTCTCCTATCCGCCTTTCTTTACTACTACCACACGGCTGGGATAAATAAGTAGGCATGAAACAAAAGGAGAAGCCGGCCCTCCTTTTATATGCGTGGTGCATGGGAGTTTGAACAAGGAAAGGATTTCCTATTTGAGCCAAGTAAGGAAAAGAGGAAACCGGTCCCGCAAAGACCAATTACCACGCCAAAAACGTCCACGCCATGCCTTGGCCCTCACACGCCAAGCCATACACCATGCTTGCCTTCCCAAGACCGCGCCACCCCTTAGCCCCACGTGCCGAGTCGTCCGATATGCTTTGCCTCTCCAAACCGTTCGCACGCGCTTTGCCTCTCCAAGCTGTCCGCGCCGTGACTTGCCAGTACCAACAAATTCGCCAAGTCAGCGTCATAATGCTTCCTAACCCAGTCAAGGTGATGTACGGCCAGACCAAACTAGCAATTTCCGTCTCACCACTCCACGGTCTGCATCCCCAGCACAATTTATGCAGGGCTGCCAATACAGAAAGCAAAAAACTCTCTTCACCTCTCGAAAAAGGTTAGTCGGACTCTTCTGACCATCTTGCATGTCCTACGTTTCGATTCTGCCATCGTCTGTCACCATCATATGCTTACCTCGTAACAAGGCACCTGTTCCGAGCTAAGCAGGGGACTTAATATTGATGGTGGTTTTTAACTTAGGGGTAAAATCGTAAAACCCTAGTCAGACAGTGACGTCACAGAACTTGAGTAATAATATCCAAACCAAGCACATTTATTGAACCCTTTAATTTGTCTGCGAGATAATTACCAGGGTACCGTTTTTTTAATGCTAATTAGGGTTTCGACAAGCCAAAACCCTAATTCTCACACTGCACGTGCCAATATCTCATCATGCCAGCCACATCCTACCGCGCCAAGGCATGCCAACCATGCTAACCGCACCTTGTGCCAATGGCAAACCATGCCAGCCACACCCACCGCGCCAAGGCATGCCAACCATGCTAGCCGCACCCTTGTGCCAATGCAAATCATGCCAGCCACACCCACCGCGCCAAGGCATTCCAACCATGCTAACCACACCCTTGTGCCAATGGCAAACCATGCCAGCCACACCCACCGCGCCAAGGCATGCCAACCATGCTAACCGCACCCTTGTACCAATGGCAAACCATGCCAGCCACACCCACCGCGCCAAGACATGCCAACCATGCTAACCGCACCCTTGTGCCAATGGAAAACCATGCTAGCCACACCCACAACGCCAAGGAATGCCAACCATGCTAGCCGCACCCTTGTGCCAATGGCAAACCATGCCTTCCACACCCACCGCGCCAAGGCATGCCAACCATGCTAGCTGCACCTACCAAACCCTTGGCCCCACATGCCAAGCCGCATCTTGCCTTGGCACTAGAAATGCTAGCCGCGCCATGTGGCAACGGCATGCCAAACCCTTGGCCCCACCATGCCAAGACAAACCGCACCTTGCCTTAGCCCTAGCCATGCTAGCCGCGCCATGTGCCAACGACATGCCAAACCTTTGGCCCCACCATGCCAAGCCAAACCACACCTTGCCTTGGCCCTAGCCATGCTAGCCGCGCCATGTGCCAACGACATGCCAAACCCAAGCCCCACCATGCCAAGCCAAACCGCACCTTGCCTTGGCCCTAGCCATGCTAGCCGCACCTGCAAAACCCTTGGCCCCACCATGCCAAGCCAAACCGCACCTTGCCTTGGCCCTAGCCATGCTAGCCGCACCTACCAAACCCTTGGCCCCACATGCCAAGCCAAACCGCACCTTGCCTTGGCCTTAGCCATGCTAGCCGCGCCATGTGCCAACGGCATGCCCAACCCTTGGCCCCACCATTCCAAGCCAAAGCGCACCTTGCCTTGGCCCTAGCCATGCTAGCCGCACCATGTGCCAACGGCATGCTAAGTCCTGGGCCCCACCATGCCAAATGCACTTAGCCACGCCACCATGCTGGCCTTCCCTACGTGGCTACCAAAACGAAGGTGTACGACAATCAACGGTCCCCCTTCAATCCCAGGAGAAAATCCTAGCCATCCAAGGTTACCAGACAACGCATGGTAACCTTTTGCCCGAAAACCTAAGTTTGGCCACGCCAAACCATGCCATGCCAACCTAGCCGCACCACCATGCTGGCCTTCCCAACACGGCTACCAAAATGAAGGCGTGCGACAATCAACGGTCGCCCTTCAATCCCAGGAGAAAATCCTAGCCATCTAAGGTTACCAGACAACGCATGGTAACCTTTGGCCCGAAAACCTAAGTTTGGCCACTCCAAACCATGCCATGCCAACGGCATGCCAACCTAGATGCGCCACCATGGTGGCCTTCCCTACACGGCTACCAAAACGAAGGCGTGCGACAATCAACGGTCGCCCTTCAATCCCATGAGCAAATCCTAGCCATCCGAGGTTACCAGACAACGCATGGTAACCTTTAGCCCTAAAAACTAAGTTTGGCCACGCCAAACCATGCCATGAAAACGGCATGCCAACCTAGCCGCGCCACCATGCTGGACTTCCCTACACGGCTACCAAAACGAAGGCGTGCGATAATCAACGGTCGCCCTTCAATCCCAGGAGCAAATCCTAGCCATCCAAGGTTACCAGACAAAGCATGGTAACCTTTGGCCCAAAAAAACCTAAGTTTGGCCACGCCAAACCATGCCATGCCAACCTAGCCGCGCCACCATGCTGGCCTTCCCTACACGGCTACCAAAACGAAGGCGTGCGACAATCAACGGTCGCCCTTCAATCCCAGGAGAAAATCGTAGCCGTCTAAGGTTACCAGACAACACATGGTAACCTTTGACCCAAAACCCTAGTTTGGCCACGCCAAACCGCGCCAAGGCACGCCATGCCAACCTTGCCGCGCCACATGCTGGCCTTCCCTATACGGCCACCAAAACGAAAGCGTGCAACGATCAATGGCTACCTCTCGTTTTAAGATGCAAAATCTCGACCGTCGGAGGTCACCAAGCTAGCAAGTCTCCCAGGCATGACCTGACAGGCAACAACAATATGCTACCTGTTTTCCATAAAAACATTCGAGACATAAACACATATCACAAACTGGGGGATCCTCTTTGGGTATTGGTTTGGCGGTTTACAGTGTGTGGCGTACACTACGCCCGTCATAAGGAAGTGTCATAAGGATGAGGCGGTTAGTAAATACAGGGAGTTAATGGTGAAACGTTCTTTTTATGGAACATAAATTCCATGCGTTAACGGTTTTATAGAACATCAATTCCATGCGTTAACAGTTTTATGGAACATCAATTCCATGCGTTAACGTTACCACCTCCTCCCATTTACTCACCCATTTTTCCATTCCTTAATGAGACTAGAGTACGTTTCACTTCGACTTGTATAAATAGGTCTTACCTATTTCCATCGAACAACAAGTTCATGGGGGAATATACAACACTCTGAAAATACTTGTTAGCTTACCATTTGTTAGCCTTCCAACTTTTCTGATACAAGTCACGGTAACACAACTACTCTTCCAGAATCAATTATTCTGGTCTCATCACTTTCCTTGCTTCCCTCCCCAAAACCAACCCATTCTCCTTCACTTTGTGACCGAAGCAAGTCTGGAACGGCCATTTCTTGGTTTAGGCCGGACTTGTACATATTTATCTCTCGAATCTAAAGTACTCCCTTTCAGTACATTGTTTAGGGTTTAAATTTGTTCCTCACTCGCACACCCGAAATTACCAAAATCAGCAGAAACTATATTCACCCTCAAACAACAGGTTCCCGTGCTAGCCTACCAGCGAGCCTCATGAGTAACCATCCAAGGGAGCCGAGGGGTTGATTATGTCGCAAGGGGGGCAAGCTAACTCTACCTTCCATGTAAAATTCTGCAATATTGCGCCATCAGATACTCGAACTTGGGACCTCCTCGAGCACATCAACTTTTGAGAAACGGGGATGACCAGCTGAGCTAGATACCCGTTATTATTATTATTATTATTATTATTATTATTGTTATTTTTAAGAGATGGACCATTTTAGTTATTTATTCAGGGACCATGGGTACGATAACAAAGATGAGGCTGAGAAATCTGGTATTGTCCCCGAGGTTATCACATAGTGTAAAATATGTCTCTTATGAGAATGATCAGTGAGGAAGAAATTAATCTTGTTATTAAGCAATTAGGTCCTTTAAATTTCCCGCGCTAGATGACCTTCAAGGAGTGTTCTATAGTAAGTATTCAAATATTATAGCTATTGTTAAATATATTTTTTTGTTACCCTGACGATTAGCATTCTAGAACTTTGAATGAGTTAATGCCCATAAGTTTTTGTAACTTTTACAAAATAATTGCTAAAATTCTATCCAATTGGTTCAGAGTGTTATTTCTAATTGTCAGCATGCTTTTGTCTCAGGTTGATCCACATTTTATGCCATTGTTCTAACTAATGAAATTTTTTATTCTTTCAAATATAAAGGTGTAGATGGGGCAAAACGAGTTGCTGGTTTTTACGGAATCGAGGAGACGACCGTGCGGAGGAAACTCCTTGAACCGAGCAAACTGTTAAACCTCACATAGATGCACTGCAAGAAGGGAGTGCTTTGAATTTGAGAGATCAATCTGTAGTACTCCGGCCTAAACCAAGACAATGGCCGTTCCATAGTAAATTCGGTCACAAGAGAGGATGGGTCGATCTGTAGGAGGGAAGCTGAGAAATGTGTGAGATTAATGGTGATCGAAGATTGTAGGTGTGTTGTGTATTCTGAAATAAGATAAGTTCTGAATGATTGAATTTGCTCTGTTGAGAGTAATTTCTCAGACGTTGAGTTGTTAATCTCGTGTTGTCTGTTGACGTGAGATTGTCTTGTTTTTCAATCATAATTCAAGAACTTTTATATTGTTAGAATTTTAAACACCATGATCCCATGAAGTGTGACAGTTGATGGAATCAAAGAGTGGAGAAGTGGAAATCGTGTTAAAACCAGTTGCTCAACGTGCGGAGACTTGGTCGATTTTCCATCCACTACTTTGTTAACTCCTTCAACTGATTGCACGACTTGCTCACATGCTCATCGTGTGTATGAACACACGTGCCGTAGACTGCCAGACCAAAACCCTAGCTAATATCCCCCATGTGACACGATTGATGTCTCATGATTTAGTTAGTCAGTTGCTGACTTCATGACTTCATGGGACGATGAGTCCTTGTATTATTGAGTCGAACGTGATTTGCAAATGTTCTGAGACTCATGAATTGAACGTGTCTGTTGAGACAGAGGTATGATTCTCACGTAAATGTTGATAGTTAAGGTGAGCAAATATTGCTCATTCGATGGATTGTTGAATATTGACAATTGAACCAATATTCCTTAGTCTGAACAAATATTACTCAACTGAGCAAATGTTGCTCGTCTGATGAATTATTGATAGCCCAAATAAAATATTAATTTAAATACCGGCAACTAAACCAAGTATAATTAATAAAATATTGACCATGAGATCATCGTAAAATTATTAGTGTTTGAATTTGGAATTATGAACCTTGGACTCAAAACCCTAATTCAAGAAAAACAACTGAGAAGGGAACACGAAGAATTATTACAATGTCATGCGACATATTGGCAACAAAGATCTAGAATTCTGTGGCTTCAATCGGGAGATCTTAACACAACCTTTTTCCATACGAAAAGCTACCATTCACGAGCTTGCAACAATATACAACAATTACAAGACTCACAAAACAACTGGATTAGCAAAAAGGAAGATATCATTCAACTCATCCTACAACACTATTCTCAAAGAATATACGAGTCCACCGACAATAATAAATGAAGATCTATTCACAAACATCAAACCAAGGTTGACTCTCCAATCGGATCAACTTACGAAAGAAGTAACTACTGCGAGAAATCAAAGAAGCACTTTTCTCCATAAATTCCGAAAGTGCCTCAGTCAGGATGGTTATACAAGTAAGTTCTTTAAAGTTTTTTGGGATACAACTCATCCTCAATTGATAGCGATGGTTAAAGCTTTCTTCAATAACCTTAATATACACCCTCTTATGAATCACACAAACATAACACTAATACCCAAAGTCGACCACCCTTCCAAACCTTCACAATTCAGACCAATAGGACTCTGCAACGTCACATATAAAATCATCTCTAAAATATTAGTCAACCGGATTAGACCTATTCTGCCCTTTTTAATAAGCCCTTTCCAAAGTGCTTTTGTTCCAAAAAGATCAATACACGACAATATAGTCATTTTTGGAGAACTCTTTCATAACATTAGAACCTCAAAAACCCACCAAAGACCCAAAAATAGCTCTCAAACTAGATATCCAAAAGCCTATGAATGACTGGTAAGGGTTTCATCAAAAATTCATTTACAAAACTTGGATTTCCATCATCCTTTATAGACTACATTATGCTTTGCATCACAACAGTTACTTACTCCATCAAAATTAATGGTACACCTCATGGATACATCACCCCAAGTAGAGGCATCAGACAAGGAGACCCACTATCGTCATATATTTTTATCATTTGTGCTGAAATCCTATCTACAAACCTGGGAAATCTTCAAAACCAAAATTTAGTTCCGAGGAATCAACATTTGAAAAGCACCTCCCATAATACACCTAATGTATGAGATGATCTATTGATCACTTTTAAAGCATCAACTCGAGTAACCATCACCTTAAAACACTTCTACTGGGCTTATAGCTCTCTGGGTGGCAAGTAATTAACACTGCCAAATCGGTAATCATACACCATCCTAACCTAGAACCAATCAAAATATTTGATCTTCAACAAATCTTTAATATGCCGACCACATCAAAACCACCAACCTATCTAGGCATACAATTTAAACAAGGAAGAGCATCAAATTACACCTTCGCTCCTCTCCTACAAAGATTGGCCAGAAAAGCAAAAGGTTGGATGACCAAATGCTTAACCCCGTAGGAAGACTCCTACTCATCAAAACATCCCTAACCCCTACCACAAATCACATAATGCGAGACACAAAAGCTTCCCAAAATATACACAAACAAATAGATCGTATAACCAGGAATTTTTTCTGGGACATGACTCAAAAACCAAAAAACTACACCCTATAGGATGGGATAAAGCGACAAAACCATTAGCCGAAGGGGGATTAGGAATAAGGAAAATGCGATCATACAAAATGACCTTCTATTAAAAAGAACTGGAATTTGCATGAACAACCTAATTCCATATGCGGGAGTCTTTTCAATGCAAAATACCTCAATGAACAAACAATTCTACAAGGAAATGTTACCATTCCTTCCTCTTCAAGTCCTCAATGGAGACAACTGGCGTCAATTATCCCTACCATAAAAAATTAATTTTCCATCGTATTGGAAATGGATTATCAACTCCGATAGAGGCTAATTGGATTCCACACTCTACCAATCTAGATCCAACACAATTCTACCCAATCCAAATGGTAGCGAGATATCATCGACCCAATCTCCCACCTGGAATCATGAAAAATTGAACACCTTTCCCAACCTAACAACTCGGAAAATCATCAACATTCACCCCAAAAAATACTCCAGATAAAATTATCCGGGCCCCATCAAAATCAGGAAACTACACCACATCTTCGGGATACAAATGTCTAACCCATAGTCATCCGACCCACACGCCGATAACACCTACCAAATTCTTATGGACATTACCATGTCCACCAAAAGTCGGCTTTTCTTGTGGAAAGCCATCAATGAGGGATTACCGACCTTCTCTCTCTTACACCGAATCCATTTGACCAACTCAAACATATGCCCTAGATGTACACGATACGGAAGTAGCAAATCACCTTTTAATTCATTGTCCAACGGCGACCTCTTCTGAACATTTTTTTTCAACCGACTTCAAAATGCACCGAATACCAATCCCAACACAAACTTCAATTTAAATCCACAAACAACCATATCCCAAATCCTCCAGCATCCAACATCAACATCTATAATCTCTTGGTCTGTTTTTCTATTCTCGGACACTATGGCTATCCGAAATGATCTAATTTACCAACAAAAACAAACAAATTGGACGAAATCGTGGCATGGGCACAAAAACTACAACAAGAATTTTCTTGGGCCTTTGCACGCTTCACCACCAATCATACCAGGAGATACACCAACCCCTCAACAACACGTTAACAAATAAAAGAATATCAACAATATTGGTAGGTTGGTCCACCCACAGAATATCAACTGGGTTAAGATTAATGCGAGATGGAGCAGCCCAGAGGACATCCAGGATTTGCAGGAGCTGGATTCATTTGTAGAAACTCTGATGCACGAACTTTAGTAGCTATGGCTCAACCACTAGGAATTACGACAAAGACACTAAGCTGAGAAACATGGGCCTTACTATTGGCTTCAAGAACAAAGATCGGAGAGACAATGGCCTAGAATCCTATTTGAAACGGACTCGGAGAACCTCCCCGAGGTTCATTACATCAACTACCTCGCCACCTTGGCACATAGCGTGAATGATCAAGAAATAAAATTCGAGACTTAGGAAAATCCAAGTCGCTATACAACACAACTACGGGAAGGAAATCAAGCAATGGACGGATTAGCAAACCATGCGGCGGATGGAAGCCTGACAAATTTCTCAACCAAAATTTGGGACCAGGCAATCCCATTTTTTATCAGTCACATTTTATTTCAAGACTCTGTGGGTACCACATATCCACGACAAGTTGTAAACTAAATTTATTATAATAAATTCTATGCTTCAAAAAAAAAAAAATTGATGATCAATTGCTGGTTTATTGAAAATTAACCACAGAAGGAGGGACCGGCTACATGGGATCATGGGTCGACCATGTAGCGCCCAGATGCTCAAGTGAGCAAATACCAAGGTCTCTTGAAGACTTGTTGATTTGTTGATGAGAGGATGATTAAATCTTTGGTTTAATCATTTATTAAAATAATGCTCGCCCCGAGCCTTAGGTAATAAAACCTAATTAATTATGAAGAGATGAGGGACCGACCAAGGGGTCATGAAACCGGCCCTGGGTGGTCATGGGATCGTCTGTCTATCATTTTATGGAATTCCAAGTTGTTTGGAAGAGTTTGAACCTAATGTGAACAAATTAGGTCAAATGATGAAAATATGAGGGACCGGCCTCTTGCAAGCCAAAGAGCCAACCCTGGTCGGACAAGATAATATGTTCGTGTCACCAAAGTGTTCGCATCTCAGTCCTGAGAATTTTGATATTTTCTGATGTGCATTTGAGCAATCATTTGAGAAAATATGAAGAAATCAGGGATTTTGCTGAAACTGAGGAAACTTCATGAGATGAAGGAAAATATTTATAAAATAAAGGAATCATGGAGTGTGGGACTGGATATGTCCAAGGCATGGCCGGCCGGCCAATGAGCCCGGTCCCATAGCATTTTTCCTAATTTAATTATATTTTTCATGATTTTATGAAAATACCATGAATTCAAGGAGTTTGTTGAAATAAAGGAGTTTTCCTTGAAGTGAAGGAGTTTCCATGAGATGAAGGAAACAAATAATATTAATAATAATAAAATAAGGGCGTGTGGGACCGGCTAGGAGTTTACCTAATTTTATACTCCCTCCGTTCCACTTTAGATGATGTTTTAGGGTTTTTTGTATGTTCCAAAATAGATGAGAGTTTAGCTATTTTCTCTAAATTCTCACTGATTTACCACTGCTTTGGAATCACAACACAACATTCATTGCCCTTGTTATCAGTGAGAGAGATTAATCTAATTTAAGATTTTAAATTTATTCTCTATTATCTTAGGATATTTGATCATCCCAAGTGGAATTACATGGGGATTCATGATTTATACTAGAATGTAGAAACAAAAAACTATGAGGTTTAAATTTTTAGGAAGGTATTAATATGGGCTGATTTGGAAAAAATTTACTCTCTTTGATGTTTCTTAATCTGCGTGAAAAACTCTACAACATCATCTAAATTGGATCGAAGGGAGTATTATTTTTCATAACTTTATGAAAATATCATGAAATCAAGGAGTTTCCTTGAAGTGAAGGAGTTTCCATGAGGTGAAGGAAACATAGAAAATAATAATAATAAAATAAGAGGCGTGTGGGACCGGCTAGGGCATGATCGGCCGGCTAGGACCCGGTCCCACGAGTTTACCTAATTTTATATTATTTTTCATGGCTTGAAGGAAATATCATGAAATTAGGGAAATACCATGAGATCAAGGAATTTCATGGGATGAAGGAAAGAATAATAAAATAATAAGGAATGTAAGGTGTGGGACCGGCCACAACTAGGGCATGACCAGCCGGCTAGTAGGCTTGGTCCCGCATACCTTTCCTAATTATTTATTATTTCCTTGATGTGAAGGAACCATGAAATTGAGGAGTTTCCTTGAAACGAAGGAATTTTGTTCAAATGAGGGAATTTACATGAGATCAAGGAAAATAATAAAATATGATAAAATATAAAATTGGGCGTGGGACTGGTCACGGCACGGCCGGCCGGCCGATAGGCCCAGTCCCCAGCGCCTTGGTCAGTATTTTATTATTTATTATTTTCTTTCCTATTTTGCATAGGTTCATCGTCCAGTCGTATTTTAAAATACTCATTCGTGCATTCAGGTGTTCGTTAGTGCATTATTGTTGAGTACACTTGCACCATTTTGGTCGGGGCTTACTCGATAGTAGCTCAGATGCCCGTGTGTTGAATATTTATTACTAACCCATGGAATTCTGCTGGGAAGAACCATGAATTGAAGTAATGAAATATTATGGAAAACATAGAATATTTTCCAGGGATTCAGTTGATGAATCTGATGATTTAGGAATAATTAATTGATGGCTCTATACTAGTACGATCGTCTAGGAGCATTAATTATTCAGGAGTAATATACGCTAGTTGAAGCGTCATATTTCTTTTATATAGTCAGGGAAAACATTGTTACATCGTGAAGACGTTATTGCTCTATACTAGCAGGTAAGATGTCTAGGAGCCGTCCAATCTTTCAATTATATACAGAAGTAATTACTAAAATTGCTCAGTATTCATGAGATATGCCGTTGCCTCAGCTGAGAGACTACACATCTACATACACTCTGAGAGAAAGTATTCTCAGTCAGAGATTCTTGTGGAATGAGCCTTCATGCTTTCGATAAGAGACATGAGCCTCAATACTCGTCTGATTGCCGGTTCAGGAGCATATACAATTATGGGTTTACGATTTTAGCCCTTGTCGAAAATCCACCATCTACAAAAGGTGGCAAGAAAGGTGGGTAGCTGGACCTTTTGTGCAGAATTATAAAATTTCTTTGCTTTGATTATCAATGGATTAAAATGATATATGCTTTTATTTCCTCTTTCTCCTGTTAAGTTCTCTTTAATGGGTTTTACACTCAACAATTTAGTCCCTCTAGGGTTTTACCTTTATCTTTTTAATTATGGCTCTTGAGGTGTTTTCCAGGATTATTGAGAAACATATTTCTTTGAAAAATTTGTCATATTTTAGTTTTGCTATGGGATCCCCCAAGGTTTTAAAATGTTTGTATGCTGGTGTTGATGGTGGATTTTTGATAAGGAAAAAGACTTGTAAAATTCGCATCTGAACCTATATCAGAGACACATCTATAAAAATATGTTTTTTAGGGATTCACCCTAGCTAAACTCTCGGCATTCTATATATATTTGATATATTTACGAAGCACTTCAATATTTATATTGTACTCTCCTCTGTATCAAATCTACATTGAATCGGCTCCTAGATTGATTGGCCACTAGTATAGAGCAACACGGAACCTATTCCAAGTTGCAACAATTCCACAACTGAATTTTTTCTAATCGTTCCATATATCAATACTTAGACTCCCGTTGAGTAATATTCAACGTGTATCAAGTCGCAGAACTTCCATGACTGAATTCCTTGAACTTGTTTGGTATACATATCAATGGAAACTCCCTCCATCTTGGAACCACTATCCCAGCCCGGAACTTTCCTCCGCGGCACCATAGCTTTCCCCAGTACCAAAGATATCTTCACAATGCGAGGATTGGAAAAATATTGACCATTGTCTCAACTCGCAGTATTTCCACGGATGAATTTCTTGAACATGTTCTATATGCACTTCATGTTTAAATTCTTATATGAACAACATATATCTTTAATTATCATATTCACAATCAAAGTAACATCCAAGTAATATCTTTTCCATGGTGCTAACCTAATGTCAATACCAAGCTTTGCATGAAGCTAGAAAGATCCAGGCATGCCGTAACACCAAAGCATGCCACGACCTTGGAA
>JAJJWW010006803.1:0-76650 GCA_023531295.1 Papaver armeniacum
AAAAATAATAAAAAACTAAAAAATAAATCTAAAACCCTAAAAAACAAGTCCTGTCAGTGGCGCCTTAAAGATTGATGTGATTTTGAAAGTTGTTGTAAAGTCGGTAAGAAAGATGTCGTTCCTCTCGGACTTGTGAAAGATTTTTAGATTCAAATAAAACTAGAAAACTCGAAGAAGGTTGTTATCAAGATTATAAAAGCACGAGACTAGAGATTCCACCATTGATCAATTAAGTGATTCAATCTTAATCATCAATATTCATGCAATTCTTTGCGTTTGAAGTGATTCTAATTTATTGCCTCTAGTAGATTTTGAATGTAACAATTGTATACATCAAGCATGAGAACATCAAAAGTCTTAAACTAAGCATGCTCCATCAAAACCGAATCACAATCATTCAATAAAAATCAATTTTCCAATATTAGATCCATGCAAATAATCATAAGAAATTGCAAATAAATAATTAAAATAGAAATATACCACTTTTCATGGAACAATGGCTTCCATCCATGCAGCCTCGGCTAAGAGTTTAGCTCCTCATATTATTACGTGCTCAAAATAGGTTTCATAGCTCAAAGGTGTGAAAAACAGAGAAAACTAATAAAGCGAGCGGTTGTAGCTGCTGGTGGCATTACAAGCATTTATTCGGAAAATGAGGCGCCTCTTAAGCGTACTTCTTTTGTCTTTGTTTGATGTCATGCCGCCTGCAGCTGATTCAGTTAGTCCCAGTGTCTTAGTGTTCTTCCTCTGCAGATAAGCACAACTTCAGAGCTCGTTTGTCCTCCTCTCTCTACCTCTGTCTTCCTCAAAAGTCTCGACCTCCCATGGAACTCGACTACCAACCTATATATATCCTGGCGAGTAGGTGACTAACTCGATAAATCTTTCTTTTCTTCACATGGAAGTCTCAGGATTTTTCTTCCTCCACGGAGTCACGAAAAACTCACTTTTGCAGCTTCTTTCACCAGCGTCTCCTCAGTCGATCCAAGTGTCCAAACTCTCTACCGTGATTGAATCAAATCTCGCAGAAGAGATTCTTTCCTCTTCTTACGTATCTTTCATAAAATATCAAAATATCCAGAATATATGGAACTCCTGTTTTGCTTGACTAGAATTAAACCCTCTTTTTACGAATCAAGTGACATATATTTCTGTTTATAAAAACGGTATATACCATGCCAAATCAGGCAAGCAGTCGGAGTCAAATCTCCTCCTCTCACCAAATAAGAGATGCCCATGAAAGCTCCACCTGTTTCCTTCTTCCATCTTATCAGTGATTAGTTTGATTGACCATTTTATCCACCCGTTTACTCTAATAGCATAAGTCCAGTCTTACAAAATTGAGTTGAATCTCCTTGAATCCTCCCAATCGCGAACCCTCATATGTCTACATTGCTTGCCATAGTTTCGTAAAAAAGCTTCATTTGAATTGTGAAGGAGGCAAGTTAGCCGCCTAACCATAGTGGGGTTGAGAATATCTTGCCTTGGGGGTGTCTGGGGTGCCCATAGTAGTTCTGGGTACCCTTATCCTGTAGTCAGAATAGCGGTGTCCTCACAGGTTGCTTTTACTTAGCTTTTAGAGCGATTTTCCAAAATGTTTATTGCTAAAAATACCTACACATACATAAAACACCATAATAAGTACAAAAATGAGCACTAACAAAATAGATAAATGAGATCAAAATAGAACATAAATGCGTCTATCGAGAGTTGGTTGTGGCTAGAGCCAGTCCGGGACTTGTCGGAATGGAGAAGCGGTAAGTTGTAAAGGGGTTGCGCGATGAGACTTACCTGAGATCGGAACCTTTACATGTCATGCGTCAGGCTCTCTCAGGGAAGATTGTGCCACATTTCCAGAGTTCTTTAGAGTGCAGCGTGAGCAGTCATCTCAGTCACAGAAGGCGTGTTGGAGATTCTTCAGATGGCTTAGGTAGAGGGCCGGACTTCTAGTGTTGTGTTTTGTCATGCTTCCATCAGAGCGTCCCTAGGATCATGTACCGTAGTTAGGATGATCTTTTTGGCTATGTAGAACTTTGCTTGTGTCGAGGCATCACGGCCAATTTGACCAGATCGATATATCCATATGCATCTCGAGTTCTCATTACAGATCTTTAACCACAATTGGGTGGCGAGTAGCTCACACTTTAAAATCTTCTGCTGCTCTCAAGGTCTTGGCCGATAATGATGTTAAATTTGAAACACGTATCAATCAGCCGCTTATCGGACTCAAACGTCTCTAAGCGAGTAGTGAGTTAGGAGTCCCAGTTTCCCTTGCTCGCGTCCTTGAAAGTCCAAGTTCTGGATTTGCCATACAGATACATAACGCTCTGCTAACACAGTATGCGGTTGAGGAAGCCGTAAATATGTCTTGAACTTTGTCCTTTGGAGAAATACAAGATTTCACATAAGTGTTCCATTGTAGATTTCACGAGTCTTGCTGAAACGGAATCCCAATCATGCGGTTCACATTGGAAGGAAAGTCTCTATGGAACACCTTCGTTTCCAGTTGGAGTTCTCATCGTCTCTATCTTTTCCTGAATATTTGTTTGACTTTGTTACAATCTTTGCATTCTAGGATGATGGGCCTTGAATGCCGTGGTAGTAGCGATGTTTGGGGATCGCCATGTCTTTCCGGTTGGGACGTCCGATAGGAGAGGCTAACTTGATGGCATCGATCACCGGATCCATGCTGCCGAAGTTACCTATCAGCCTCGTTCATGGGGAAGAGTAAGGAAGCACCTTGTCTTCGGTGTCTCGTGCGGGGAGTTTTGTCAAGCTCCTTTCAGGAGGCAGGGAGTCTTGTGTGCGGGGATGCCGCAGCTTGGTTTTGTTGTTCCGTCAGCTGAAGCTTTCCTTTTTCTCCTCCGCCCACTCTACCTCCACGAGAAGGACCCGAGTGTTGTATTGCTTGTTCGATGAGGCGCACGCTTCCCTCGGCTCTCGTGAATCTTCCGCCTGAACAACTGCTGGTTCTTTCTACGGCAGCCCCGGTGCGATTGTTGTTGAACGTTTGGGCGGCTTCATGGGAGTTGAACGTTTGGCCAGTTCTCTGCCGGAGCGCTTGGTATATGGTGTGTCGCTCCATTGTTGCACAATTCGCGATTATTGTCGTTCGGTGGCGTTCGGGTAGAAGTGACGATCTAAGCGCTTGGGTTGCAGACAGCACCTGCTTGAAGTCATTGGGATGTTCGATTGTTCCAGTTGGAGAATTCTCCTCGGATACGAAAAGGTGATTTTGTTCGAGATCTGCGAGAACGCACTACTTCGCCGAAAGCGGCGCGACCGTCTTCACTCCGATTGGATATCTTTGTTAGGCGCGATGTTGTTAGCATGCCCAGGTGTCGCCACTCCTGTAAGTGATTTCGAGGAATTCTTTTAGGCGTAGAACATGATTGTATTTACATGTTCCCCAAGAGATTCAGAATCGAAGCAGTGTTCACGCAGCCGATTGCAGGCCGTGAGGAGGGCGGGGAGGCGTAACCTCTTGGAAAAGGAGGAATCAAGATTGCACATCTTGAGGGTATGGTGGCGTGGTGTTGGTGTGCTATCCGTTCGGTCTCCTTTTTCCCTCGATTTTGGATACAGATCGTTCGGTCTTCGCGTCGTGATGAAGTTGTTGGGCCGGTTGGTTCCTTTCCACTTCCGGAATGTGTCAGGAACAACAGGAGCTTCAACACGCTCCTTGTGAGTCTTAGGTGCAGAGCTGCCTTGCTCAGAGTGTATTGAAGGCATCTCTTGTGGAACATCTACGGGATTGCTAGTGAATCTTGTCGGCAATCGATTGATTTAAAGTTTTGAGGAAAGTGAGTACCTCCTTGGGCTGTGAGCCATGTCGTTTGGAGTCTTAGAAGAATTTGCTTGTACTCCATCAAGTGCTGCGATGGTGATGAGCCCAGGTGGTCACTCCTCTTGTGCCTGCCTCGGCTCCTCGTCCCGGTAAGAAGAAGGATTGAAAGTTGTTTATTACGGTGACCCTTTGGGCGTTACACTTGAAGGAGCAGCGGGTTTTCCAGGTTGCTACGGCACCTTCTATCTGTGATGGGAGGTGTCTCACTTACTGGATATGGCTCACGCTATATCTTTAGTCTGGTGCGATGGTAAAGTAGCGGCTCCACGAGATGTATTGACTACGGTAGCCTTGGCGGGTACATCGTCTGGGAGTGTTGTCCCATACTTAGCTCCATCGAGGGTGTGCTTGCGTCCGAGTCTGAAGTTCGCCCATTTGAAATGAGCTGACTTGATTAGAATTAGCCCTAATATCTACCCTTTTTAAGAAATTGATAAAATTGAATCGAATTTGAAGAAATTGACTTTTCCTATGGCAAGAAGTTAACCTCTCATTGTGGTATGCAATTGTGTTATAGTGAAAATATTCACTGCCGGAGTTTGGCAATTTAGGGTGTGTGGATGAGAATGAATCTAAGCCTAAACAAATGCCTTCTCTGATAGGTGCTGCATAATGGTTCAATCAATCTATGCAAGTCCACCAAGCGAGAAATATGTAGTTCAGGACTTGTTTAGGTTCGATAAGTGAAGGAGATGGGTTGATCTTAGGGAGGGAGCGAAGAAGGTGTTGAGATTGTAGAAGGTGTTGAAGCTTGCTTATGACTTGTAACATAAAGGTGAGCGGGCTTACGATTGATCTGTGGGCTCTCAGGTGTTTGAATCGTTTGTATTAACACTTGGATTTAGTGTCTAAATGCGGACTTGTGTTGTTTTTCTCTCCCGTTTGGAAAAGGAGGAGAACCTGTTTATACAAGTCATTTGAGCCCTTATTCACGTCTCTCGTGGGAAGTGGAGAAGTGGAGTGATGGAGTAGTGAGTTGTGTGTTGGTGTTACACGGCCGGTCTTGCCCTTCTCTCTGTCATCTCTAACCGTCCATGACTTCCTCACGTTCTTGTGATGGCGCGTTGCTTCTGCCATGTTAGGCCATAAACCGTGATGTCAATACCCAGTATGTATCCCCGAGTTTGTGACATGATTGATATACGGAATGTGTGGATCGTAGGACCCACAAAGGTAGCATGTAATCTTAAATTGAATAGCTTGTGTTATTCGGGAAGTTGATCATGTAGTATCATGTGTATTTTATGCGAGTGCGCATAATGGTGTGGAAAGTGATGGGAGGTGGTGACCATGACGCCTCGCGACCAATTGACTCCGACCGGGGTTGTATAGCCAAGCCAGTGTAGAGTTGGACAGACGAGATGATCTTTGAGACACTCATCTGCGACCGTTGATGGAATAGGGTTTTGAAGGGTGCGCGTGCATCATTCTTGACTCGGTCGAATCAAGCTTGGGAGGCGATTTTGGCCGGAGCCAGTCGTACATGCGTGTGGACGGACATGGCGGTGCGAGGCGCCCATACCCCATTTACCTCACGAAAGTATGATGCGGGCCCACTCAGATTCGTAGGTGAGAGTTGAGTGGTGGAGATCAATTTGTGACAGAACTAGTGCGTGTGAGGCGCACATCACGCCATCTTCGGGCGCGTTCCAAGATAACCAATTCTTGGTCGGTCTTGGTCGATCGCTACGGAGTGTAGGTGGTAGAGCTGGTGTTCACGCCTATGCTGTTGTTCCCATAAGCGTGATCTAAGCCACTCAGATGTCGTCAGGTGAAGTTGAGTGGTCGAGATCGATTGCAATTTGGGAAGTGTGACCACATGAAGATTTGGACGCACGTTTTGGGATAGCCGGGCATGATCTGACCCAGCATCCAGCGATCGGGTGAAGGGGGCGAAGCGAGGCCCGCGAGGTGGTCATCTCTGGTACTGGCCGGACACACTGCTTAATCTAATGCAGGACCCCTCCACGGGTGTTAGTCCACATTGAAGACGGACGCGCTCGTGATGCTCGAAACCTAATTTTTTTGGGTTTCACGGGCCGTGCGTCATGCTTATGTTCGGGCGCACGCGGTTGGGATGACCAACCTTGGTTAGTCTCGTGGAGTGGTCGGGTATGGCAAGGCGGGCCCACACGGTGATTGTGTTGTGACATATCTTAAGCTTCAATTGGGCTAGTATTTCTGGAGAGATTATCAATGTTATTTCCCTCAACGATGGCATGCTTCTTATAATCGTATCTGGATGGCAGCGATCTGAGAATTTTCATCACAATGTCCTTTTCAGGAATAGTCTTACCCAATTGAAAATGCGAGGGTACCCAAATATACCTCAAGCTAAAACTTTTCCTACCTATAAGTCCTTTCTCCGAAAGTGATTGTCTATGGACAGAGTCAACAATACAAATAATAGGTTCACACTTCGTGTGATCGTCTATGGATACGAGATCGAGACAATACAACAACGAAGTATGTTTACTTGATAAGAGGTTCGGATTTAACCAAACACAATAGGATTACTATCAAGTAAAATAGGAATTAACGTTTGTGTATTTTACTTCTAATTATAATAAAAATAATTATAATTGCGGAAATAGAAAAGTAAAAGACACAACAAGATTTTGTTAACGAGGAAACCGCAAATGCAGAAAAACGGGACCTTGTCCAGAATTGAATACTCTCAGGATTAAGCCGCTATACAAAATCAAACCAACTTCGTATAGTTGAGACCAAGCAACTAAACCTATAGTTCACCTAGTTCCGTCTGTATTCCCATGCCTCCAACTTATGAATAAGTCACGTATTTGGAACAATTCCTTTGGTTCGTATTCCAAACAGTAAAGGAACAACAAATCTATTTGGTAGCAACTCTTTTCAACCAAATGATGTGAGTTCGACAATGGCTCTTCTGTTTATCTCAATAAACTCCTTCGTCAGGTTCTTAGATCTATCTTATGATCAACTACCAAAGGTAATTGTTAAGATTTTGCAATCAATAATTTTAATCACAAAGAATTGTATTGATGCCGATCTACACAACTAATCAATCTAATCTACCGCAAGGATAAACCGATTATAGTTGGATCCTCTATACTGAAACAAGTATTGTGCACACCAAAGATTATGAACCCCAAATCAGAAATCTTCAATATCTTCTTTGTCTTCTAATCTTCTTAGATCTTCAATAAACGCATGCACACAACAACTTGAATCTCTTGTGATCAATCACGCACATAACGGAGTCTGTTAACAATGGATTATCACAAGACGTCTTTAGATCTACAAACAGTCTAAAGATCCTGTGAAACTTCGATCTAGTTTGAGTGAATCTTATATCTGAAGAGAAGATTCTCAAGCATAAACAAACTAGGTGCAATCAAAGTTCAACCACCGTTAGTCAATCAAATAAATCGAAAACACAAGATAAACCGCAATTATCTAGTTTCCCACCAACGGTACTAATAGAGCTTCTCAATCCCAAAGAAGACTTTAAACTGAGCGGCCGTAAGAAATTTCGCCTAATTAGGTTACTCTACTCTCCGAATAGGCGGCTTCACCAGTAACAACACAACCGAGGAAGTTTGTTGTCACGAAGGTTTAGTTTGCTAGAAATGCAAACTTCAAGTATTTATAGACAAGGAAGTTTGGACACCAAGGAATTTCCAAAACAGAAGATATTCTCAAGATATGCAATATATTCCAAATTCGGTTTCCATAATTCCTGGAAATGCTCTCTCCAAAATATTGACCGAAAATCTCTTTGGAAAATCTTCAACTAGTAAATGCACATTACTAATTCTCATTTTCCTAAAATAAAATTAAAAAACTTAAATAAAAGATTCTTAACTTATTTATGTTTCGATCCTGGGATTCTCTTCCTTTAGCTATTAAGGAATAACTTTGAACAATTAAAAATAAGCGTTACTGCACATGTTCAAAGTATGTCGACTCCTTACTCTGCAAGTCCTCTTTCATACTTACAATCTTGAAAACTAATTTGCCACTCTTCCTAACAAGTTTAGAATTGGTTCATCCGACTTTCAAGAACACTCAAGCACCAATCATGGGTTTAACGGTTCTACCAAAACAAGTTTCGGTTCTACCTCCATGTGAGTACTGTGCATAGTCACACTAGCTTTCCAAAATTCGGTTGACTAGGTACTAGGATTGGTTCCCACATATATATGGTATCTAACTTGAATGTGTTGCACATGTCCATAGGATCGGTTCCCCTTTGCCTAAAAACGTGTAGCACATGTCCATAGGATCGGTTCCCCTTTCTGGTAAAACATGTTGCACCTCATACAAGGATCGATTCCCCTTTGTGATATGTTGCACCTCTTACTAGGATCGGTTCCCCTTTACCCAGAGTCGGTCTTACAAAATCACAAACTCGATCATACCATCTCAAGTGATTACTTAAGATCGGTTTCACTAATAAAAGTCATACCAATACAAAATTCAGGCCTTTGTGAATAGTTTTACCAAGAACACAAACAAGTCATGAGCGGTTATACTAATCACACATATTGGTTGTTCACAAGATATGCAATGAATAACAATACCAATAACGCCTGGTGATTTTCTTTTCAATACACAAAAAAAGTTCATGAATTTACTTCCTTAAAACACATGTAAAACATTGTTTCCTAGGATAAAATCCTCACCTCATACCCATACATAATCACAATAGCATTTAAACGATTATGTCGATGTCTTATCTACAAAGTTTAATGGTTAAGCAATAAACCTCGTATTGTATTCCTTAATAGTATGTCTAACTAGAGTTTTCATGCTTCGAAGTTTTGTTTTCAATATGCACGACTTGAAAGATACGTTAGGGAATGAAACAGTTCAAGTCAAATATCACTAACCTCAAGTGGAAGGATGATGTTGTCGTTGTAGCTTCTTACTTCTTCACTTCTTCAAGTCTTCGCAATACTTGTAATGTCTCATATCCTAATACTTTCAAGCTAACCTATACGAATTTGACTATAGTACATAATCAAGCGACACTTTAAATGAGTTTTGATTCACTAAAATATAACAACCAAACTTGACATACCAACGCTTGGTGGGTTCAACCGAGCAATGCTCTAACATGCGATTTATTGATTAATGCAAACTGTTAGATGCAAACAGTCGCGTTAACAAAATACAAATAAATTAAAAAAATTATTATTTTCCTAACTGTCAAGACGGTCCGTGACCCAAACTCTAATTAAAATTTATTCGTGACCCAAACGTAACTCTTCACTTTTTTGTGACCCGAAGTCAAAATATCCCATTTATTAACTGTCATGTTATATTTTGAATTAGCGCTTGCAGTCTGAACTTAAAGCGTGCTTCTTTCTTATTTTTGATCTAATCATGAAATATTTATAATAAATAGTCCTTGGACGTTTGAATGTGATGACGTGGATGTATTTGTGCCGATAAAAGTTGACATCATAATCACATTTGACAGTTTCTGTGTTTGTATTTGGGTAACCTTGTATTTACCGATTCGACAATTCTATTTGCTTGAATAATGTGAAATTAACTTGCAGAAAAATTGAAGAAGCTATGTTATACGAATTTGTGGTGTAATGGTAGCACACCTGACTCCACGTCAAAATATGCGTGTTCGATTCACATCAGGTTCACCCATTCGAGTATGTTAATTTTGATACAAACTTGGGTTGTTGACACCAGATCATGGTGTCAATTTGGTTGTTGACACAAGATTTTGGTATCAGCGTTGATGACATCATAATCTGGACTCAGTTTATTTTTAAATTTTAATTTTTATATCAACACTGGTTGTTGACACAAGATTTTGGTATTAAATATGGATGTTAACACCAGATTTTGGTATCAACTTGGGTTAATGGCATCATAATCTGGACCTAACTTATGTTTTCTGAATTTTCAGTTTTTGCATCAACTTGGGTTGTTGACACAAGATTAGGATGTCAACTTGGATTGTTGATACCATATTTTGGTACCAACTTGGTTTATTGATATCATAACATAGAGCTAAAATATTTATGAATTTTCGATTTCGGTTTTCAACTTGGGTTATTGACTATTATGACGTCAACTTAAGTTTTTGACACCGGGTTTTGTTATCAACTTGGCTTAAGTTGATGGTGTTGGTAGCGCGGTGGTAGTGATGATGGTGCTAGAGGTGGTAGTGGTAGTGGAAGCGGAGCGGCAAAAATGATGGTGGAATGATGGAGTTGGGACGTGGTTAGACTGATGGTGGTGACAGTAGCGGCGGTGGACTGGGATGGAGTTGGAGGCGGTGGTGGTGGTGCCGGAATGTTGGTGGTGGTGGGCGTGGAGTGATGATGGAATGGAGATGGTGGTGTAGAAAGGGATTTGTTGTTTTTCAAAATGAAGGTTAATGATATATCTAGGAGTATTTAATTAATGTATCTTTTTGGTAATACCTTTCGTATAAGAAAACATTTTTAGGGTGTTTTTTTTTTTTTTTTTTTTTTTTTGGTGGGGGTGGGGATTGCTTATAGTTGTTGATGGTGGTTTTTAGTTTAGGGCGAAAATTGTAAAAGTCTATCTACCTGACCCGACATTGAGTGCCTATGCCGCTCTTCATATTATATTGAAACTCAAGCTCCTAGATGAATTGTTCACTAGTATAGAGCTTAACGAGTATTTAAGCTCCTAGTTGCATTATTAGCTAATGAAATTGAGCCATTTAAAAGTGTTGAGTGCCTAAGCCTATTCGCTTATATATGTATCGAGAAATTCAATATATTTATGCGTATAAAATTTACTCAGAATGGTGCATGTAGCAACAATCCCAAATATTCTATAAATTTTATCTTGCACCAGCATTATTCACTAATGCATGACCTGCCTAGTGTTTTCCTATGCTATGTTCCCAGCGAACTCTCAATATTGGCATGACATGATGATTAAATGTTCGCTCGCAACAGAGTAGCATGAATCTCCCGAAGTGTCAGTATTGAGACCTGCATGAAAACACTCACATAGGCTACACCACCCTCTGACAAATAGATCAGCGCGTTCACACACCTTTTAATTAAAAATTGCGCGATCAAACATGTTTAATTTCCTCAAGGGAAATCTAGATTGTCCATGTCAGTCTCAGAAACGATCACGTCCACACAATTTGGCCGCACAATTTAACAAGCCAAGCCAAACCCTGGCGGAAATAGGCAACCATCATGATGACTGTCGTCGGGCCCACCAACTCTCCAACCGATCGGACCATGCCTAAATGCATCCCAGCGTTGTCAAACGCCAACCCCGAGCGTGAATGATCACACTTTCGAAAGAAAGCTCAAACGAGCTAGACTGTTCAAAACGGTCTTAGAAGCATCACGAATGCCCAACTTTGCCAGCCTGATTGGACGGCTTGGATCCTCCTACGAACAGTTAAGGAAACACAAGCATGATCATCAGCGGACCCACTAGTGCCCTAGTCGACCGACTTGCATGCGGCAAACCTATAGAGTGCTCAATCGGTTACCCAAACATGGGCGTTCACGCTGCTCAAACGAATTGAGACCGGCAAAGACAGTCTCAAAACGCATCACGTCCGTCCAACTTAGCCAGCCTAGTTGGACGACTTAGATCGCATCTTGAGCGATCAAAGAAGTGCTGGCGTGTCCACCGGTGACCCAGCTACACCCATGGTCGATCGAATTGCTCACGTCAAGCCGAGAACGTATAGAATCGTTCACCCAAAGTAGGGTGAACGCGCTGCTTTAGAAACCCTAAATTACATTTGCGGTAACACACTACTGCCGCAAATCGATCACAACCATCCAACTTCACCATCCGAATTGAGTGGCTTAGATTTAATTTTAGGTGACCCAGGGGATGTCAGCGTGCTCGTTGGCAACCCACCTTTGTACATGGTCAATCGACCCACTCAAACCCAAACACAACACCTCAAATCGCTCGCTCAAAAGGGAGTTGGTCGATCGGCCTCCAAGCCCTAAAAATCGCGTCAACGGCATTGAACAACTGCCGCAAATCAATCACGACCATCCAACTTCGCCAGCTTAGTTGGACGGTGTATATTTATTCTCAGAAAATTAACAAAGTGGCGTTGTGAACACCGACCATAACTCCTCCATAGGGAGTGATCGACCAGATGGTAGTTTGCCCATAAGACACTCGAACGATCACCCAAAGTGATCGACCCCGCTATCCTTTTAAGACGCATATCCGCGACTTATTCAATCAGGCTCTAAAACAATGATGCTTCATACACATCGATTAAATTAAGCTGCTTAAATGCGATGCTTTACATGCATCAAATACATACAATATTTTATGTCGGCCTCATAAACAACTTAGTTGTTTCACCTAATATCATCATGTGCTATTCTCCGCGGCAAGTCCCACGACTTAACCCACTCATTCAAGACATCAAAACAGTCACAAACTGGGGGATGCTCACTGGGGTATTGGTCTGGCGGTTTACAGCTTGCGGCGTGCAACGCCCGCATTACGAGAAAGTGTCAGGAAAGGACGGATAGTTAACAGTAATGAGAGTAGTGGGTGAAAGTATGACTAGTCTTCCCTCATAACGGAAACACGATGATCACCACCTTCCGCACGACTCCACTTCTCCACTACTTAACTTCCTCCACTTCCTATGAGATCAGGGTGCGCTCAATGACTTATATAAATAGGTTTTCAACCTATTTCAAGAGAATACAAGTGTTATCAACACAAGTATCCAGAAACCATTTTCTGATACGCAAGTCATAAACAGCCATACCTTCAACACTCTGATCTTAAACACCTTCTCCGCTTCCCTCCCTAAGATCAACCCTTCTCCTTTGTTAGGGCATTGCTCGGTCGAACTCGCATGCGTTGCTATCTCAAGCATGTTTGTCAATGTTAGTGATCAAAACTATAAGTCTTGATTTCTAGCCTATGTAGCTAAAGGTCTCGGACTAGGATAGAAAGTGTAGTTGAGCTCAAGAACTCCATGGCAATCATCATATAAGACGAAGGACTACTCGAGGAACCGGTGGAACTTCATCGAATAAAAGGTATGCGGAGACTTGAACTTATCTGTCACTCAAAAGTCTATTTACTCTATCTCCTACTCTTGAGACAAAAGTCGTTTAGACGTATAAACTTTCATTATACACATTTGCTATTTCGAGTCGAGTTTAACTCGCCTATCTATTTCTCGAAATATGTGTTGGTAAGCTTTCGCTTTAACCGAATTCATCTTTACCTAGTGACGAAAGTCATGATATGTTTCAATCACTTTGGAAATTGCTCTGACGAAAAATGGTTTGTGAATAACTGCTATATAACGTTCCTTGAGAATGTTTCAATGATTGAAATGAGAGTTTAGATTACATAACCATTGGTAGGATATAAGCATTGTTGTGGAAACACATATATGTATAAGTCCTTATTCCTTGAACCAAAGTTTGCGAACTTTGTTGATCAAGAGAAATGGAAGTGGCGCAAGACAAGTCCGCGAACTAGCGGAAGTTCTCACCCGAGAATTTCTGCTGGAGTTTGTGTACTCCTTTCATGAGCTTAAGTCCGTGAACCCAGTCCGCGAACTTGAGTAAGTTATATCTAAAACCGATTGTTCTTGAACTAATGTTTATATAATCTAAGGAATGCTTTTGAAAACCGTGGCTATAAAGTTCATGAACCGATTCGAGTGAATCAAACCGTTTTTGCTTCGATTGTGTCTTGTGTAGTTACATAATATCTAAGCAATTGAAAAACTCTCTAACTAGTTCATTTGAGTCATTTGAACTAGTTATGGTGAAGAAGAATATGGTTGATATGAGAGTGATCATATGGCTAACCATTTGGTTGACTATTGTTGAACCAAAAAATGTTAATGTTTGGTACGGTTCATAAACCCAAAATTGAACATTTCATTTGTGTGTAACAAGCTAAGTTTTCGATCCAACGGTTGAGAAATACTAGCTTGCAGGTTTTCATCTAACGGTGAATATTGAATGCTTTGTTACTAAGCTAACATTGATTGCAAACACTGATTTGAAAGACTATATAAGGGAGAACTCTAGCAACTGGGAAACCTAATCCCCACACTTTACGTGTGATACTAGTTTGCTAAGCTAGAGTCGATTCTCCTTTAACCTTTGGTTTTCTTCTTCTAAAACCAGGTTAACGACTTAAAGACTTCATTGGGATCTATCGTACGAGTACAATTGTAATAATTGGCTTGAGATTTATATCTCCGATAGGAAAGATAGAAAGGAAATCACAAACACTTCGTCTCATCCTTTGTGATTCCGCAATATCTTTTTTCGCTGAGTCGATTAAGATTATTGTGAGGTGATCAATAATACTAGGCTGTTCTTCGGGAATATAAGTCCGGTTTATTGATTGGTTCTTGTTCACCTTGATTTATCAAAAGACGGAACAAAACTCATAGGTTTATTCGTGGGAGACGGATTTATCTATTCTCAGTAGACTTTTTCAGTGTGATACATGATTTGTTTATTAAAGTCTCCGACTTTGGGTCGTAGCAACTCTTAGTTGTGGGTGAGATCAGCTAAGGGAATCAAGTACGTAGCATCTTGCTGGGATCAGAGGCGTAGGAGCATAAATGTACCTTGGATCAGTGTGAGATTGATTGGGGTTCAACTACAGTCCAGACCAAAGTTATTTTGGAGTAGGCTAGAGTCTGTAGCGACTTAATACAGTGTGTGTTCAATCTGGACTAGGTCCCGGGGTTTTTCTGCATTTGCAGTTTCCTCGTTAACAAAATTCTGGTGTCTGTGTTATTTCTATTCCGCATTATATTTTGTTATATAATTGAAATATCACAAGTTGTGCGTTGTTCAATCAATTAGAATATCCGACCTTTTGGTTGTTGATTTAAATTGGTTGACACTTGGATATTGGTCTTTTGTACCATCCAAGTTACCTCTCTAGTATTTGATAAAGACTCGCAGATTTCTATTTGCTTGAATATATATCAAATCGAGAGATTGAGATATTAACTCTTTGATATAATTTTTATCTAGATTGAGTCTGACTGTCTAGTTGATTCTCTAGAAAGTATATTGGAGCTTGTCCATACAGATTGCTAGGAGAAATATTGGGTGTGGTTGTTGTACCCCCGCGTTTTCATCCTTCACCTTGTGACCGAATTGAATTTGGAACGACCATTTCTTGGTTTAGGCCAGAGTCTTACAGATTGATCTCTCGAACCTAAAAGCATTCCTGTGCAGTGCATTTGTTTAGGGTTTATATTCGTTTCTCATTCAACACACCCCAAATTACCAAAAACAACAGAATCAGTTTTTACCCTCAAACAACTGGCGACCACAGTGGGAGATTGATCTCTCGGTTGCAAAAAATCATTTTCCCTATCCCGTTTTCAATTTCCTAAATTTCTCAATATGGTTGATCTTAGGAATGGTTCAGAAACCCTCAATCACAATTGTACTTCTCCCAGCACTGACAATACTTCACATGTTATTCATGAATCCGTTCTTTCATTCAAAACCCTTGTCGAGGATATGGAGTCTCAATATTTAATAACTATTCGTGATTTGATGAAAATCCTGAATGATATTGTCAGAAATCAAGCTACTATTGTCAAGACGCAGGATGGATTTGTTGATGGTGGCTTTTAACTTAGGGGTAAAGTCGTAAAACCCTAGTCAGACAGTGACGTCACAGAACTTGAGTAATAATGTCCAAACCAAGCACATTTATTGAACCCTTTAATTTGTCTGCGAGAAAATTACCAGGTGTTGATGGTGGGTTTTCATTTGAGGTTAAAATTGTAAAAACCAGGAAAAAATTATCTGTTTGACATCTTGTAAAAGATAAAGCCATTTATAAGTGTTGGATACTCCTCACTTAATTCACCAAGAATGGAGCATGTGGCAACAATCCCATTCTCGTGAATACATGAAATTCCTCCAGGTTGGAGCATGTAGCAACAATCCCTTCCTGTGAATTTCATATCACCTTGTATTTCCAAGTACTCATTATCGTGTGGCATGACGACCGAGTGTTACTCTTACAGCAGTAACACGAACCTCCAAGCACTATAATGAAACCATGTACGAAATACCCATACAGCCGACTCTCGGTGTGTTATACTAGCCCGATTAAGCCCCTCTCGGTATGTTATACTAGCCCGATTGAGCATTCCTGACTGACCGTATCGTCCAGGATATGATCGATCGCGATCATCCAACTCCATAAGCATGATTGGATGACCCCGCATCAATTCTATCACCCCCAAGCGGTATGGAATACCCACGGCCGACCCCCGCATGGTCGGTCATTGGCCTAGCTTGCCAAGAAACCGTTCATACCAAGCATTATGGACGGAAAACCCTAAATTAGGGTTTGCGGCATATTACATGTGTTGCAAAGCAATCTCAACCATCCATCTTCGCAAGAATAGATGGAGGGTGTAGATGTAGATTCAAAGGGCCCAGAGCATGTCAACACGATCACCGTGGGCCCGCCTACACACTTGACCAATCGGTCAAAACCAACCATGGTTGGTCGTCCCAATTCATACGACCAAAGGAAGCATGGTCACACGGCAATGGAAGCCAAAATTAGGGTTTCAAGCCATCACGCGCGTCCATCTTCTCCGGCACGAATGGAGGGTCACAGATTAGATTAGCATGTCCGGTCATACCCGGATGACCACCGTGGGTCCATCTACCTCCTCATGTGTTCGGCCAAGGCATATCATGCCTGGTTAATCCAAAACGTGCGCCCAAACCAGCGTGGCCACGCCTCCCAAACCACAAACTGATCTCGACTGCTCAACTTCGCCGGACGATTTGGGTGGCTCGGATCACGTTTTAATGGGATATTCAGGTATAGGCGTGAACACCAGCCTACCATCTTCACGTCAAACCAATCGGCCAAGACCACTGCCAAGTTAGGTCGTCTTGGAACGCGCGCAGGGAAAAGAGCATGGTGCGCGGCCTTTTGCGGCATCAAATTCATATTGCAAAATCGATCTCAACCACTCCTCATTTGTTTAGGTCAAATTGAGTGGCCTAGATCGCACCTTCATGGGACAGTGAGACATGGACGTGTACACCGGCATACTATCTACATGCATGCCCTGGGTCGGTCCTCTCCGAAATCCTTCCCATGCTTGGTTTCGACCAAGTCGAAGAGTGATGCTTGCGCGCCTCTTCAAAACCCTAATTTCATTAATCTGGCCGAGATGAGTGTCTCAAAGATCATCTCATCCGTCCAACTTCACCACTGGTTATACAACCCCGGTCAGGAGTTAATTGGTCGGTGAGGCGTCATTACCCATCACTTTACCACACCATGATGCGCACTCGCATAAAATACACACGATACTTCACAAGTATCGACCTCCCGAATAACGCAGATTATTCAATTCAAAGATTACATGCTATCTTTCTTTCGTGGATCCACGATCCACACATTCCGCACATCAATCATGTCACAAACCGGGGATACATACGGGGTATTGGTCTCGGCGGTTTACAGCGTGCGGCGGCAACGCGCCATCACAAGAACGTGTCGAAGTCATGGACGGTTAGAGATGAACAAGAGAAGTGGGCAAGACGGGTCGTGTGGCACCGACGCACAACTCCACTACTCCATCACTCCACTTCCTCCACTTCCCACGAGAGACGTGAATAAGGCTCAATGACTTGTATAAATAGGTTCTCCGCCCTATTTCAAACAACAACACAAGTCCAGACGAGACAGAAAGCCAAGTGTTAATACAAAACGTATTCCAACACCCAGAGCTTGCTTGCATCAATCACAAGCCTGCTCACCTTTATGTTACAAGTCATAAGCAAGTCTACACCTTCACATTCTCAACACCTTCTTCGATTCCCTCCCTAAGATCAACCCCATCTCCTTCACTTTGTGACCGAAACAAGTCTGGAACGGCCATTTCTTGGTTTAGGCCGGACTTGCATGATTGATCTCTCGAATCTACAAGCACTCACCGTGCAGTGCATTTGTTTAAGGTTTAAATTCATTCCTCATCCATACCCCAAATTACCAAATTCCGCAGGAGTAGTTTTCACCCATAAACAATTGGCGACCACAGTGGGAGGTTAATCTCTCGGTTGTAAAGTCAATTTCTTCCAAATCCGATTCAATTTTATCAATTTCAAAAAGGGTAGATCTTAGAATCAATTCAATCAACAATTCATTTCAAGATGGTGGAATTAAGGCCTGGGTCAGCAATCAATTCTGATGGAGCTGGTGTGGATAACAATCCCGGTGTCAAGTACCGTGTCGGTGGAGCTACCGTGGTCAATACATCTCGTGGAGCCGTCACTTCTACCATCAGCACCAGCGTAGTAGGAAATGTTCCAGTAAGTGTAACGCCTCCCATCACCAGAGCCAGAGCAGCCGCAAATCCCGGTATCTCCTCAAGTGTAACGCCTCCAGTGGTCACCAGAGCAACAACTTTCACTCCCTCATCAGAGCGAGGAGCCGGAGGCACAAGAGGAGGACCACCGTCTATTACCATTACGGACTTGATGGAGAAACATGAAGTTCTTGCTAAGACTCAAACAGATATGGCCGCAAGATTCACGTCAATCTTTGGAGCCAACAAGAAATGCCTTCAATTCACCTGGAGCAGGCGTTTCCACTCGGACCCACATGAGTGAAGAAGCTCGTGTTGCTCCTGAATGTTCAAGAGAAAGGGACCAGACACCCAACTTCATCACACGTGAGGATCTAGAACGACTCCTTCAAAGCCGAGGCAAAGGAAATCTGACGGATGCACACCAACACCAACCTCCATACCCTCAAGATATGCAACGAATCCCTCTTCCAAGAGGTTACATCTCTCCCAGTTCTCCCTCTACGACGGTGCATCGGTAATGCTCGTGAACATGTCTCTCGATTCTTGGAATCCTTTGGGGAACATGAATACAATCATGTTCGCACTGAAAGAATTCTCGAAATCACTTACTGGGAGGGCGTACACTGTACAACAACATCGCGCCTAACAAAGATATCCAACTCGGAGCGAGATGGTCGGTGCTTTCTACGAAAGTATTTCTTCGTGTCCGAACAAATCACCTTTTCGGATCTAGGAAGAATTCTTCAGCGGAACAACGAGCATCCTAACGACTTCGTCAAAAGGTTGAGAACTCAAGTACCGGATTGTCATGACCAACGTCACCGAACGACAATTGGTGGAGTTGTGCATCAACGGGATGATACCCATATACCGCGCTTCTGTTAGAGAATCTGGACTTTCAAACGTTCTCGAACTCCACGGCTTCGCCAAGCGTTCAAGAACAACCGCACCAAAGATTGCTAGAAAGAACCGAGTCGTTCAAGTGAAGATTCACATGAAAGTCAAGGGAGCGGGCGCCTCACGAACAAGCAATACAACACTGGTCCTTCATTAGTGTAGTGGGCGGAGGAAAGAAAAGGAAAGCTCCAGTGACGGAACAACAAACCAAGCGGACATTGATGCGTGTCGTAGGTGCAATCAAATTAATTCAATATTTCCACTCAATTAAAAATAATATAATGGAAGTCAAGTTCGTTCCCACGAGGAGCAAGAGATCTTAGTTGTAAAAGTTGTCACGAAAGGGGGTGTAAAAGCAAAAGAAAAATAAACAAAGCAATTAAAATCGAAAGTTGAAAGATGAACACAATAAGAGAGAGAAGATCAAGGAATCCTTCTTCGTTATTTAAACAATGAATCAAGTTATGTTCTATTCTACTTGTTATTAGTCACAAATTATCACCAACCGTAGGTAAAGCAGCTAGCTCAGTGCTAAACCCCTAAATCCCTTGTATCACCTAGGACACGGAAGTTCTCGACTACCGGATTCTAATCACCAAGCCACCTAGAATTAGCTCAACCTAGATGTAACTTGGCTCATGCATTAAGTTTTGTGAATTTCTTAGGTTGATATTAGTAGTTAGACTCTTAGCTCAAGGTCCACTTGCTAACGTTGTTTTTACACACAATTGCTCCACGGAATCCCTCCGCAAGGTCTCGTGTTTGCTACTTACGTAAAGAGTCAAGAAACGATTACTTATCTCCTAACTTTCACTAGCTTTAGATCAAATTAACAAATCAATTTAGCGTGCACTCCAAACAATCTATCAATCAATCATGAATGTCTTTAAGATCACTCCTATTAGTAAAAACAAACGATAATTATGTGAAAAACTTCAAGATAGAATTTGAAAACAAAAACTTAAATCATATGTTAAGAACTAGGAATTCATCCTCAATCAATAGGAAAATTATCTACTCATGCTTTTGAAATTCACACAAATAATAATTATTAAAAGGAGAATTTTCAAGAGTTCACACAAATAACTAAAAAGAAAAATCTTAGAAAAGCAAGCAAAAACACAAGTGATGTGTGTGTAGAGAGGTGTGTAGAAGTTGTAGAAAACTTCTCTATTTATAGGCTTCAATATTCTCCAAATCTTCTAAGGATTAGAATCCTTTTCCTTTTGCAATTCAATTTCCAATTCCAAGCTTTTCTCAACTCTTCACCTTCTCTTTCCAAATTTGAGTCCAATTCTCCATCCAATTCCTAGCCCAAGTCTTCACACCCATGAGAGAAGTCCATAGAAAATTCGGAATTTTTGGCTCGCGGAAAATCGGGATTGTGGCGGAATTTGTCGCCGCCATTACCCTGAAAATTTCTCCGCCAAGAGAATATTCGACGGAATATTCCGTCAGTCCACCGTTAGGACTAACGGTCAAACAGGTCAAACCGTCAGTCAACAGTCAAGGGAAGTCAAGGGAAGGAGTGAGTCAGACTCGAGTTAGCTTCTGACTCAGCTAACTGGGCTTACTCAGATGAGTCGCCATCGAATCACTGCCACTCACCGACTTAATCTAATTCACCACCGGAATCGGTCACCGAACTCGGTTGGGATCGGTCATCGGGATCGTCCGGACGGCCCGAGTCGGCTCACGAGGGGGAAAATTGGCCGAGTTTCTACTGTTTATAGGCTTTCCTACCGTTGTTTCAGGCCATTCTTTTCCTGCTCTTCTCCTGTAAATCCTAGCATACATCTACTCTTCTCAGTACCCTGTTACTGCTGCTGCAATATCAACTCGGTCAGCATCTTAAACTCACGAACAGTTTGAATCTCCCCCCTGTAAATAAACGGCAACTCGATCTTCAATTCTTCACTGTACATAATAATCATCAAAAACCCCCTCGTTCAATTTCTCGCTCGCTTTAGCCGAATCAAAGATCGACATATTTTTATCAGTTCAAGAACACAACACTATAACCCATTCTTCTCAGACTTGATCTGCTTCACATCTCTTCACAGCATCAGTGTTTATTCCCAAACTCTCAGTAGCACTCACTTCGATCTACTCAACTCCATCTTCTTTGTCTATTGCACTCAACATCATCGACTCCTTCTCTCCTGAGTCCCTGAATCGATTTCTGCATCATTAATCCCCAGAGAGTCTCCGATTCAACAGAACCAACACAAACCCCATCTCAGTTTCGATCAACCCATTCTTCATCTTGAACCACAAACCCATCTCTCAACAACATCGATTTCTTCTCATAGATATCATCTTCAGCTCATGGCCATCTTCGATTCAATCTCTCGGCCTCAGAGTGCAGCCTCATCTCCACTTCAAAACTGCAAAACCTAATTTGAACTTTGATAACAAAGAACCATGAAACGTGTATCGATTTCACTCGATTTTCAGTCCTCACTTCTTCTCTCAATCTCTCGATTTCAGATTTAAAAAAAATGATTGAGAAGAAGATAGGTTCTCGAGATGTAAGGTTAGGGCATAGTAGGGGATGGCTAACGACACCCCAATGATAAGTTAGGGGATGCCCCAATGATAAGTACACCCACTGATAACTGATAAGGGATACCCTAGATGGTAACCCCTTAACCATAAGCGGCCTGTCTAAAGTGCTCTCCCAAAAGAGTTGCCCCTTAACCGTGGCTGGGTTCCAGATAGTATTCCCTCCTTGGTGAAATGACAATTTTACCCTTTTGGCTCAAATAGGGTGATTTCTTCTCCTTTTCCTCCGTGTGACTCCATAGTAGCTATAAAACTCAAAACAAGCGTAAAATACATAATTTACACGAAAAATAGCAAAGAAAGCATAAACTACTAGATAGTAATTACGGTGTATTCTACACCTATCAGACATCCCCGGCACACAAGACTTCGTCTCGAAAAGGAACAGACAAAACTCCTGCGCAAAACACTAAATACACGGGTTTTCCTTTTCCCATGAATGAAGTGATAGAGCTCTTGGAAGCGTGGATCCAAGACGACGCCGTAAAGCTGCCCCCTATCAGACATCCTCCAACCGAGGAAGAAATGGCAGATCCCAGATATTGTTGCTACCACAAAGTTCGTCCATCATCCAACCAAAGATTGCAACAAAGTTGAAACAAATATTCATGGAAAAGGTAGAGACAGGGGAACTCCAGCTTGGAAACGAAGGTGTTCATAGAGACCCTCTACCTATCATGAACTGCATGATTTCTGGGGATTCTGTTCGCAAGACCGTACAATCTATGATGGAGCACATATGTGAAATCTTGTACTTCTCCAAAGGACAGCGTCAAGACATATTTGCGGCCCTCAACCACGTTGTGTCAGGTAGGCGTTTGTATCCAGTAGCAGTCCAGGAACCCCAGTCTTTCCTGAAGGACGTGAGCAATGGAAACTGGGACTCCTAAGCGTCACTCGCTTGAGAGGCGTTGAGTTCGATAACGCGTTGATTGATACGGCTTCGAATTTAACATCATTACCGTCAATACCTTGAGAGCGGCAAATATTTCAAGCAGGAAGCTACTCGTCACCCGATTTGTGGTTAAAGATTCGGCGCAGAGAGCCAAGAGATGCATATGGATACATCGATCTTGAAGTCAAATTGGGTGATGCCTCGACGCAAGCAAAGTTCTACATAGTCAAAGATCATCCCAACTACGACATGATCCTAGGACGTTCTTGGATGCATGACAACAAAGCAATAGTAGGAGTCTGTCCTCTGCCGGTTTCGATACCTGAAAGAATCTCCAACACGCCTTCTGGACCTCCTGGTGGTTGTATATTGCTGCACCAGCAACTTACCAATGTGACACAACTTCCCGGAGAGAGCCTGTCAGCATACATTGAAAAGTTCCGATCTCAAGTAAGTCTCGCCACACAACCTTCTTTACAACCTACCGCCCCTCGTTCTGACAAGTCCTCGGGACTGACTCCAACCAACGAACCAACCCCGACTAACAGATGTGAATGGGAAGACGGCCCTTTCAAACGTTTTATCAAGAGTGTAGAGTCTGTCTTGGTCAAAGACGATAAGACGAAGGTCCAAGTATTTGCACGTTCAAACCCGTTTGGGATTGGAGATCTGGTGACGAAGACGGCTACATTCAAAGTCGGGAGCATGACGGTGAAAATGACCACTTGTTGATGGGTGAAAACTACTCCTGCAGAATTTAGTAATTTGGGGTGTGGATGAGGAATGAATCTAAACCTTCAACAAATGCACTGCGTGGTGAGTGCTTGTAGATTCGAGAGATCAATCCTGCAAGTCCGGCCTAAACCAAGAAATGGCCGTTCCAGACTTGTTTCGGTCACAAAGTGAAGGAGATGGGGTTGATCTTAGGGAGGGAAGCGAAGAAGGTGTTGAGATTGTGAAGGTGTTAGCTTGCTTATGACTTGTAAGTAAAGATGAGCAAGCTTACGGTTGATGCAAGCAGTGCCCCGAGTGTTTGAATACGGTTTGTATTAACACTTGGTTTCGTCTGTCTCGAACTTGTATTGTTCTCCGTTATTCCTTGTTGTTGGAAATAGGCGGAGACCCTATTTTATACAAGTCATTGAGCCTCATTCACGTTTCTCGTGGGAAGTGGAGGTAGTGGAATGATGGAGTAGTGGAGTTGTGTGTCTGTAACACACGACCGGCCTTGCCCACTTTTCCAGCTTCATCTCTAACCGTCCATGACCTCCTAACACGTTCTTGTGATGGCGCGTTGCATGCCGCACGCCGTAAACCGCCGACCAATACCCCAAGATGTATCCCCAGTTTGTGACATGATTGATGTCTGAATGTGGATCGTGGATCCACGAAAGATAGCATGTAATGCTGAATTGAATAATCGTTATTCGTAAAGTCGATACTTGTGAAGTATCGTGTGTATTTTATGTGTACCGCATTACGGTGTGGCAAAGTGATGGGTAATGACTCCTCACTAACCAAATAACCCCCGACTGTGGTTGTATAACCAAGTCAGGTGAGGTCGGACGGACGAGATGATGTTTGAGACACTCATCCGCGACCGTTGATGAAATTAGGTTTTTAAAGAGGTGCGCAAGCATCACTCTTTAGCTTGGTCGAAACCAAGCGTGGGAAGGATTTTTGAGAGGACCGACCATACATGCGTGTTGACGGCATGATGGTGTAGGTGCCCGTATTCCGTTCCCTCATGAAAGATGCGATCCGGGCCACTCGATTTGACCGTCAAAGAGGAGTGGTCGAGATTGATTTTGCGATAAGAGTTTGATACCGCAAGAAGCCGCGCGCCATACCTTTTCCCGGCTGGAAATTTTCCAAGACGACCTAGCTTGGTCGGTCTTGGCCGGTTGGTTTGGTGTGTAGGTGGTAGGCTGATGTTCACGCCTATGTCTTACCGTCTCATGAAACGTGATCTAAGCCACCCAATTCGTCCGGTGAAGTTGAGTGGTCGAGATCGATTTGCAATTTGGGAAGTGTAGCCACGCATGTTTGAGCGGGCGTTTTGGATTGGCAGGCATGATATGCCTTGGCCGACCGCATGGAGAGGTAGATGGGCCCACGGTGGTCATGCCGGGTATGACCGGACCTGCTCGATTTGATCTCGTGACCCTCCATTCGTGCCGGAGAAGATGGACGCGCGTGATGGCTCGAACCCTAATTTTGGCTTTCAAAGCCGCGCGACCATGCCATTTCAAAGTGGACGACGATTGTGTTGTAACCAACCATGGTTGGTTTTGACCGATTGGTCAAGTGTGTAGGCGGTCACATGGTGATTGTGTCGACATGCTCCCGGCCTTTGAGTCTACATCTACACCCTCCATCTATACCTCGCGAAGATGGATGGTTGAGACCGTTTTGCGGCACATGTAATATGCCGCAAACCCTAAGTTAGGGTTTTCCGCCCAAAATGCTTGGTATGGACGGTTTCTTGGCAAGCAAAGGCCAATGGTCGACCATGCGCGGTCGGCCGTGTATTCCAAACCGCTTGGGGGTGATGGAATTGATCTGTGGTCATCCAATCATGCTTGTGGAGTTGGATGACCGCGATCGATCATATCCGGCAAGCTAAGGCCGTGTGTATTCCATACCGCTTGGGGTGATGGAATTGATCCGTGGTCATCCAATCATGCTTGTGGAGTTGGATGACCGCGATCGATCATATCCGGCAAGCTAAGGCCGTGTGTATTCCATACCTGCTTGGGGGTGATGGAATTGATCCGTGGTCATCCAATCATGCTTGTGGAGTTGGATGATCGCGATCGATCATATCCGAGACCGATATGGGCCAAGTCCGGATGCTCAATCGGGCTAGTATAACACACCGAGAGGGGCTCAATCGGGCTAGTATAACACACCGAGAGGGCTCGGCCAGTATAACACACCGAGAATCGGCCCGCACGGGTATTTCGTACATGGTTTCATTATAGTGCTTGAGGTTCGTGTTACTCAGTAAGAGTAACACTACCGCCATGCCACACCGATAATGAGTACAGAAATACAAGGTCGATATGAAATTGGCGTAATGGGACCTGTTGCTACAAGTTCCATTCTTGGTGAATCAAGTGAGGGAGTATCCAACACTTATAGATGGCTTTATCTTTTACAAGATGTCGCCGCATGATTTTCTCGGGTTTTTACAAATATAACCTTAAACGAAAATCCACCATCAACATTAAGTCCCCCGCCTAGCACATAATGGTTACACTATTGTGTGGTAGGCATGAGATGGTGACAGCTTAAAGATAAAACTTATGAGGCAAAGTTAGATGTTACCTGTGAGGGACGGGTCATCCGCCCTTGGAGTATGTCACGTTCAAAAGGCATATAGGAGAGTGTTTCCCTAGTATGATGTCGGCCTTGCTCGCTTCGATCGACTTTGCTATGCCCGCTTCGGCCGAGAGGCTATTGCGCCCGCTTCACTCGATCGTGGGGTTGTGCCTAATCGACGGATCGCCGCACCGCTTCGTTCGTGGGGCCATCGCGCCGCTTGATCGAATGTGGGCTTGTTGTGTCCGCTGATTGAACGTGAGTCTCACCCACATACGCCCGATGTGACTTGGAACTTGTACCGGTCTTGAAACTTGTACCGGTCTTGAAATCGACACCACACCAAAACTAAAATTTGTACCTGACTAAAATTTGTACCGGACTAAAATTTGTACCGTGACTTGAATGGTGTTTGACCGCCATTGTGTGCTCCGATGTGAGTTGTGTCTTGCCGTGTGACTACATCTCTCCCGTATTTTCATACAAGTTCTAACTCCCCGTCTTTTATTTTATTGTGGAAGAAAAGAATCCATGTTGAGATGTCTTCCGAGATAATGCCGGTGCCAAGTCGAGGTGTTGAAAGCTTCAAAGATATGCCGAACATTGATGATGAGTTGTTCACCGCGCCTTTTCAACTATAGGGAAATATCTGCTCCACAAGATAACTCTTCTCCTATCGACTTTTAGGTTTTTCATGCTCCGCCGGGCCCTTATGAAGGATGGATGAGACGTATGTTGAGCAATGAGTACATCAAAGATAACTTGACCGAGCGCAGATTATTGATGCAAACTTTGAGTGTTGAAACGTCTCGAGAGGATGTTAAAGTGGTTTCGATGCGACCGCTGAGGTGGGTCCCGGAGAGAGTGTTGAAGAAGGATTCAAGCGAACGTGGGTCTCGGAGAGAGCGTGGGCGGCTCTTGAATAGACCATTGAAGCAGCTTCCGCCTGGAGGGAGCGTTGAAGTGGCTTCTCTTCGCCTCGATTACCCTTGCGAATCCATGATTCTTGACCGACCATCTTTCTCATGTTGAAGAGGTCCTTGATCGACGGTGAAGGAACTTCATGCCGAGCCTCACCCCCAAGCGTGGTTTACATGGTTTGTCCGTAGTGGTTGTTGTCGAGCTGTGTATGGAATACCTTGGACGTTGTTTCATCATTGTGGGATTCGTGCACGTGGTACCGGAGTTAGAGTTGATGGACGCGCATGATGTTGTATCTTGGTGGTTTTCCTCTTGCTACTTCAAGGAACCGCTACGTAAGGCCGAATGTTGTATCGCTCGTTGGTGAGATATATGCCCCTACAAACATTATGAGGCTCTTCCGCAGCAGGCCTCGGTTCTTTCTATCGTGGCATATGTTGTTGTAGATGAGCGTTCAACAGCTCCAGAGGATGACCAAAAGCGCGGATTCTCCAATATAGCGTGATAGACATGTACCCGTCCGATAAAGTGACTCACCCGGATCTTGTTCGACCACCGTCCGATAGAGTAACTCGCCCGATCTCTCTCGATATGACGGTTGGACATCGTTATCTTCTTGAGGTCGCTCCTTGAGGTATCGGCCCAGTGGAAGATTACCGTCATAGAGCGGTTATACGTTGAACCGGCACTCTTTAAACCAAATGGCAAAGCATGGTATAATAAAAATTTCCGAGAGGAGTTCGAAAAGATATCTTACTTGCATCATGCTCGTACATCCTTATCTCGCTTGTAGCCGCTACATCCATCCATGGAGGAGAACATGCCGTGTCCGCGGTTGTATCTATTAACATGTCGATGTTAGGAGAGGAGGATCGTTTTTGGAGCAAAGACTGCTCAAGTCTCTCAAGTCTATGCAACACCCGATCTATCCATTTTCCTCATGTATGAACTACAACTATTTAACCGACTTGGATACAGTGTATGACATGTATATGATGGGTGACCAATTTTCATCTAAGCATTTCTTCATATCTCCAAGCAAATATGTCCCGGTACTCTTTGAGAAGTTGCACGAGCTTCGTGCGTTTATCCGTACACAAGGTTGAGCCGATGGAGATAGGCCTAGGAGATTCCTCAACGATTTCAATTTCATCAGCTTGTAGAGTTGGTGCCATCTTGTAGTCTGTTGTGGAGCATCTAGCACTTGCTCTTGTGGTTCGTTGTGTTGTAGCATTCCATTAGGTGGAGAGACCGGGCAACGCCTCCTCTCGCCGATAATGGCAAAGGCTTGTGATACCATTTTCCTTTCTCGGTCACGACTCGCCATAAAAGTTCGTTCCCTCCTCGTGTGAACGTGGGTTGTGGCTTCACAAAGATGGAGAAGAATGCTTCACAAGAAAGATGCATCGTGGGTACTAGCCTCAATGATGCAAGTCGGTCTTCTTCCCGAATTGACGCCCACATGGGGAGTGGGATGCAACGAACTTGTCCGATTCTTTCCACGGAGCTTCTCCCGTATGTGCCGGTTTGGTTTCCTCGAAGTCCGTCATTGTGGTAGGCTTCCGTACGACCTTGCCTCGGGAGAGCCTTGGATGTCCCGAGAATCTTGAGAGTAATGAAGACGATCCCGTGTAGATAAGGGTCGTCTTGAACTCGAATCCTTGATGCGTGCGGTGACATGTAGGTCACGGCCGTGACCTTCCTCTCGGTTGATAGCAAAGAAACGTCTCCGCGCGCCGATTCTTCGAGAGATGTGAAAGTTTGCATAAACTTTCCACTAGAGAAACCGCTTCCCGATCCACCGCCCTCGGTTCATAGTGAAACTATTGACTTGAGGAAGATCGTTGTGAGGATCGTCCGGTGTAGGAGCCTCCATGACAGGACCGCTGAACCAGAGTGAAACTATTGACTCGAGGAAGATCGTTGTGAGGATCAGTCCCCAGTGTAGGAGCCTCCATGACAAGACCGCTGAACCAGAGTGAAACTATTGACTCGAGGAAGATCGTTGTGAGGATCGGGCCCAGTGTAGGAGCCTCCATGACAGACCGCCATATCTCGATGTCGCTTCTTTGATCGTGTCCATGTAGGTCCGTGCCATTGAAGTACCTTCTCCGGTGCGTTGAATTCATTCCTTGTTGGCTCTGTGGGCTGTTGCGGGTCATGTGGAAATCGATCGCTTAATGTCTTAAGAAAAGTGAGTACCTCTTTCCGAGTTGCGGCCATATCCGTTTGAGTCTTGACAAGAACTTCCTCGCTTTTCCATCAAGTCTGCAATAATGGGAGATGGTCCTCCTCTCGCCCTCCGGTTCCTCGTCCCGATGAAGGAGTGGAAGTTGTTGCTCGGTGACTACCTGAGGTGTTACACTTGATGAGATGCCAGGACTTGCAGCCTGCTCCGGCTCGGTGATGGGAGGTGTTGTAATATCACCGTTGAGTGATCGAATTGAACGTTCCCATCCTCTCGTACTCACGTGTTACTTGATTGATCTCTCCTTCCTCAAGCGTTTCTTCACGGCTTCGACAAGGGTCTTGAGATGTAAATCTTCCAAACAGGATCCGTAAGTCGCAGCTCCATTTCTTTATCCCAGAGACGTTGTAGTACTCCGGACAAGTCCTCTCCTCGTGGAGTTGCCTCGGTTCTTCATTGTTGACGGACCATGTTGTTCATCTTTCCCGAGTCACCCGCGGTTAAACGCTCTTTTTGCCTCTCCACCGGTAAAGGTGTGACTCCCGACTAAGGATTCAAGCATTTCTTGCACCGCTTGAGTAGATGCCCGCCGATCCTTCTTGTAATTGTGATGTTATGTCATTCAAAAGGCGAAATGTCTCGCTCGTCTTCCGGTGATATCCTTGATTTGCCAAGACATCCTCCAAGATTCTATCTACACTTCCCATGGTATTCGAACCGCCCGTGGTTTCCGATGAGGATGCATCGTGAGCCGAAAACCGAAGAATTGAGAATTTAATTTTTTGCAACCGATAGATCAACCTCCCACCGTGGTCGCCAATTGTTGATGGGTGAAAACTACTCCCGCAGAATTTAGTAATTTGGGGTGTGGATGAGGAATGAATCTAAACCTTCAACAAATGCACTGCGCGGTGAGTGCTTGTAGATTCGAGAGATCAACTGTGCAAGTCCGGCCTAAACCAAGAAATGGCCGTTCCTGCATTTGTTTTGGCCACAAAGTGAAGGAGATGGGGTTGATCTTAGGGAGGGAAGCGAAGAAGGTGTTGAGATTGTGAAGGTGTTGGCTTGCTTATGACTTGTAATGTAAAGATGAGCAAGCTTACGGTTGATGCAAGCAGTGCCCCGAGTGTTTGAATACGGTTTGTATTAACACTTGGTTTCGTCGTCCGAACTTGTATTGTTCTCCGTTATTCCTTGATGTTGGAAATAGGGCTGAGACCCTATTTTATACAAGTCATTGAGCCTCATTCACGTTTCTCGTGGGAAGTGGAGGTAGTGGAATGATGGAGTAGTGGAGTTGTGTGTCGGAACACACGACCGCCTTGCCCACTTTTCCAGTTCATCTCTAACCGTCCATGACCTCCTAACACGTTTCTGTGATGGCGCGTTGCACGCCGCACGCCGTAAACCGCCGCACCAATACCCCAAGATGTATCCCCCCGCTTGTGACATGATTGATAACTGAATGTGGATCGTGGATCCACGAAAGATAGCATGTAATGTCAATTGAATAATCGCGTTATTCGTAAAGTCGATACTTGTGAAGTATCGTGTGTATTTTATGTGTATCGCACACGGTGTGGTAAAGTGATGGGTAATGACTCCTCACTAACCAAATAACCCCGACTGTGGTTGTATAACCAAGTCGGGTGAGGTCGGACGGACGAGATGATGTTTGAGACACTCATCCGCGACCGTTGATGAAATTAGGGTTTTTAAAGAGGTGCGCAAGCATCACTCTTTAGCTTGGTCGAAACCAAGCGTGGGAAGGATTTTTGAGAGGACCGACCATACATGCGTGTTGGCGGCATGATGGTGTAGGTGCCCGTATTCCTTCCTCATGAAAGCGATGATCCGGGGCCACTCAATTTGACCGTCAAAGAGGAGTGGTCGAGATTGATTTTGCGATAAGAGTTTGATACCGCAAGAAGCCGCGCGCCATACCCTTTTCCGGCATGTTTCCAAGACGACCCAGCTTGGCTCTGGTCTTGGCCGGTTGGTTTGGTGTGTAGGTGGTAGGCTGATGTTCACGCCTATGTCTTACCGTCTCATGAAACGTGATCTAAGCCACCCAAATCGTCCCGGTGAAGTTGAGTGGTCGAGATCGATTTGCAATTTGGGAAGTGTAGCCACGCATGTTTGAGCGGGCGTTTTGGATTGGCCAGCATGATATGCCTTGGCCGACCGCATGGAGAGGTAGATGGGCCCACGGTGGTCATGCGGGTATGACCGACCCTGCCGATTTGATCTCGTGACCCTCCATTCGTGCCGGAGAAGATGGACGCGCGTGATGGCTCGAACCCTAATTTTGGCTTTCAAAGCCGCGCGACCATGCCATTTCGTGGACGATTGTGTTGTAACCAACCATGGTTGGTTTTGACCGATTGGTCAAGTGTGTAGGCGGTCACATGGTGATTGTGTCGACATGCTCCGGCCTTTTGAGTCTACATCTACACCCTCCATCTATACCGCGAAGATGGATGGTTGAGACTGTTTTGCGGCACATGTAATATGCCGCAAACCCTAATTTAGGTTTTCCGCCCAAAATGCTTGGTATGGACGGTTTCTTGGCAAGCAAAGGCCAATGGTCGACCATGCGGGTCGGCCGTGTATTCCATACCCGCTTGGGGGTGATGGAATTGATCCGTGGTCATCCAATCATGCTTGTGGAGTTGGATGACCGCGATCGATCATATCCGGCAAGCTAAGGCCGTGTGTATTCCATACCGCTTGGGGGTGATGGAATTGATCCGTGGTCATCCAATCATGCTTGTGGAGTTGGATGACCGCGATCGATCATATCCGGCAAGCTAAGGCCGTGTGTATTCCATACCGCTTGGGGGTGATGGAATTGATCCGTGGTCATCCAATCATGCTTGTGGAGTTGGATGATCGCGATCGATCATATCCGGAGACCGATACAGTCAAGTCCGGGATGCTCAATCGGGCTAGTATAACACACCGAGAGGGGCTCAATCGGGCTAGTATAACACACCGAGAGGGCTCGGGCTAGTATAACACACCGAGAATCAGCCGTACGGGTATTTCGTACATGGTTTCATTATAGTGCTTGAGGTTCGTGTTACTCGTAAGAGTAACACCCGCCGTCATGCCACACCGATAATGAGTACAGAAATACAAGGTCGATATGAAATTCACGTAATGGGACTGTTGCTACAAGTTCCATTCTTGGTGAATCAAGTGAGGGAGTATCCAACACTTATAGATGGCTTTATCTTTTACAAGATGTCGCCGCATGATTTTCTCTCGTTTTTTTACAAATATAACCTTAAACGAAAATCCACCATCAACATTAAGTCCCCCGCCTAGCACATAATGGTTACACTATTGTGTGGTAGGCATGAGATGGTGACAGCTTAAAGATAAAACTTATGAGGCAAAGTTAGATGTTACTGTGAGGGACGGTCATCCCCGTCCTGGAGTATGTCACGTTCAAAAGGCATATAGGAGAGTGTTTCCTAGTATGATGTCGGCCTTGCCTCGCTTCGATCGACTTTGCTATGCCCGCTTCGGTCGAGAGGCTATTGCGCCCGCTTCACTCGATCGTGGGGTTGTGCCTAATCGACGGACCGCTGCACCTCGCTTCGTTCGTGGGGCCATCGCGCCCGCTTGATCGAATGTGGGCTTGTTGTGTCTCGCTGATTGAACGTGAGTCTCACCCACATACGCCCGACAGACTTGGAACTTGTACCGGTCTTGAAACTTGTACCGGTCTTGAAATCGACACCGCAGACTAAAATTTGTACCGGACTAAAATTTGTACCGGACTAAAATTTGTACCGTACTTGAATGGTGTTTGGACCGGCCATTGTGTGCTCCGATGTGAGTTGTGTCTTGCCGTGTGACTACATCTCTCCCGTATTTTCATACAAGTTCTAACTCCTGTCTTTTTATTTTATTGTGGAAGAAAAGAATCCATGTTGAGATGTCTTCCGGAGATAATGTCCGGTGCCAAGTCGAGGTGTTGAAAGCTTCAAAGATATGCCGAACATTGATGATGAGTTGTTCACCGCGCCTTTTCAACTATAGGGAAATATCTGTTCCACAAGATAACTCTTCTCCTATCGACTTTTAGGTTTTTCATGCTCCGCTGGGCCCTTATGAAGGATGGATGAGACGTATGTTGAGCAATGAGTACATCAAAGATAACTTGACCGGAGCGCAGATTATTGATGCAGCCTTGAGTGTTGAAACGTCTCGAGAGGATGTTAAAGTGGTTTCGATGCGACCGTTGAGGTGGGTCCTGGAGAGAGTGTTGAAGAAGGATTCTCAAGCGAACGTGGGTCTCGGAGAGAGCGTTGGGGCGGCTCTTGAATAGACCATTGAAGTAGCTTTCGCGGAGGGAGCGTTGAAGTGGCTTCCTCTTCGTTCGATTACCCTTGCGAATCCATGATTCTTGACTCGACCATCTTTCTCATGTTCAAGAGGTCCTTGACTGACGGTGAAGGAACTTCATGCTGAGCCTCAGTCCCCAAGCGTGGTTTACATGGTTTGTCCGTAGTGGTTGTTGTCGAGCCAGCATGGAATACCTTGGACGTTGTTTCATCATTGTGGGATTCGTGCACGTGGTACTGGAGTTAGAGTTGATGGAAGCGCATGATGTTGTATCTTGGTGGTTTTCCTCTTGCTACTTCAAGGAACTGCTTACAGAAGGCTGAATGTTGTATCGCCTGTTGGTGAGATATATGCCCCTACAAACATTATGAGGCTCTTCCGGCAGGCCTGGTTCTTTCTATCATGGCATATGTTGTTGTAGATGAGCGTTCAACAGCTCCAGAGGATGACCAAAAGCGCGGATTCTCCAATATAGCGTGATAGACATGTACCGCTGTCTGATAAAGTGACTCACCCGGCTCTTGTTCGACCACTGTCCCGATAGAGTAACTCGCCCGGATCTCTCTCGATATGACGGTTGGACATCGTTATCTTCTTGAGGTGCTCCCTTGAGGTATCGGCCCGTGGAAGATTACCGTCATAGAGCGGTTATACGTTGAACCTAAGCACTTTAAACCAAATGGCAAGCATGGTATAATAAAAATTTCCGAGAGGAGTTCGAAAAGATATCTTACTTGCATCATGCTCGTACATCCTTATCTCGTTTGTAGCCGCTACATCCATCCATGGAGGAGAACATGCCGTGTCCGCTGGTTGTATCTATTAACATGTCGATGTTAGGCAGAGGAGGATCGTTTTTGGAGCAAAGACTGCTCAAGTCTCTCGAAGTCTATGCAACACCCGATCTATCCATTTTCCTCATGTATGAACTACAACTATTTAACCGACTTGGATACAGTGTATGACATGTATATGATGGGTGACCAATTTTCATCCTAAGCATTTCTTCATATCTCCAAGCAAATATGTCCTGGTACTCTTTGAGAAGTTGCACGAGCTTCGTGCGTTTATTCGTACACAAGGTTGAGCTGATGGAGATAGGCCTAGGAGATTCCTCAACGATTTCAATTTCATCAGTTGTAGAGTTGGTGCCATCTTGTAGCTGTTGTGGAGCATCTAGCACTTGCTCTTGTGGTTCGTTGTTTGTTGTAGCATTCCATTAGGTGGAGAGACTGGGCAACAGTCTCCTCTCGCTGATAATGGCAAGTGCTGGTATACCATTTTCCTTTCGGTCACGACTCGCCATAAAAGTTCGTTCCCCTCCTCGTGTGAACGTGGGTTGTGGCTTCACAAAGATGGAGAAGAATGCTTCACGGCAAAGATGCATCGTGGGTACTAGCCTCAATGATGCAAGTCGGTATTCTTCCCGAATTGACGCCCACATGGGGAGTGGGATGCAACGAACTTGTCTCGATTCTTTCCACGGAGCTTCTCCCGTATGTGCCGGTTTGGTTTCCTCAAGTCCGTCATTGTGGTAGGCTTCCGTACGACCTTGCCCGGGAGAGCCTTGGATGTCCCGAGAATCTTGAGAGTAATGAAGACGATCCCGTGTAGATAAGGGTCGTCTTGAACTCGAATCCTTGATGCGTGCGGTGACATGTAGGTCACGGTCGTGACCTTCCTCTCGGTTGATAGCAAGCAAAACGTCTCCGCGCGCCGATTCTTCGAGAGATGTGAAAGTTTGCATAAACTTTCCACTAGAGAAACCGCTTCCCGATCCACCGGCCTCCGGTTCATAGTGAAACTATTGACTTGAGAAAGATCGTTGTGAGGATCGGGCCCCTCGGTAGGAGCCTCCATGACAGACCGCCGAACCAGAGTGAAACTATTGACTCGAGGAAGATCGCAGTGAGGATCACCTCAGTGTAGGAGCCTCCATGACAGACCGCCGAACCGAGTGAAACTATTGACTCGAGGAAGATCGTTGTGAGGATCGGCCCCAGGTAGGAGCCTCCATGACAGACCGCTCATATCCGATGTCGCTTCTTTGATCAGGTCCATGTAGGTCCGTGCCATTGAAGTACCTTCCTCCTATAAGCGTTGAATTCATTCCTTGTTGGCTCCTGTGGGCTGTTGCGGGTCATGTGGAAATCGATCGCTTAATGTCTTAAGAAAAAGTGAGTACCTCTTTCCGAGTTGCGCCATATCCGCTTGAGTCTTGACAAGAACTTCCCCGTTTCCATCAAGTCTGCAATAATGGGAGATGGTCCTCCCTCGCCCTCCGGTTCCTCGTCCCGATGAAGGAGTGGAAGTCGTTGCTCCGGTGACTACCTGAGGTGTTACACTTGATGAGATGCCGTGACTTGCAGCCGCTTCCGGCTCGTGATGGGAGGTGTTGTAATATCACTGTTGAGTGATCGAATTGAACGTTCCCATCCTCTGTACTCACGTGTTACTTGATTGATCTCTCCTTCCTCAAGCGTTTCTTCACGGCTTCGAACTTAGTGTTCCCATCCTCTCTCCTACCGAACTTAAGACGTTGTGCTACCACTTTCCAGCATCCTCCACCCTTTGAAAACGCTGTGCTATTTTTTCCAGCGTGTTTCCTTTTACAATTTCATGTCATATTTGTAATTCCCCCAGAAAATGATTTCAATACTTGCATTCATAGTTAGGGTTTCAATTTTCAATTTAGTTGAAACACTATTTCCATCTGAGAACCTCTTTACTCACACAAAGTCCTGAGTCAGCCTAAATCAATCCACCTGAGCAAGAAAGGAAACCCTAAGCAAACATCTCACGGGAAGAAGGAAATAGAACATGTGCACAAAATGAAAATGATTTGAGACATCTCGCCTCAAAGAAGGCTGGGAAGATCTTGCATCAGAACACAGTCCGTAAGTATTACATTATGGCATTACTTCTTTTATCACAAAGAATTACGTGTGAAGGCACACCCTTGCGCCCGAGAAGATTCAGTTGCAGTCTTGGCAAAGGGTTATAAAAAAAAAAACTTTATTCAAACAACCAAATGGAAGAAAAACCTTGAACCCGGCCGCCACCGAGTACAAGGAAGATGTTCGAGTGTACAAAATATACTTGGAAAGAAGAAAAAGAAAAGAGGTTTTAGTCGCCAAGAGGGTCGACCACGCCCGCACCGCCGTTGGGTTCTTCTCCATCACCCGTTGATGCTCCCCTCTCCGGATCTCCTCGCCTTCTCGCATCGTGCATCTCCGCAAAGATCGCGCTCCATCCCAACATCATCAGCGGGAGTATCAAAAGGCACATCAATATTAGGGGCCACGCAGATTGCTTTTAAATGTTCGGGTGTTCGTCCGTATCGGAATCAAGAATTATCACGCCGTCCCCCGACCGGTAATCACGCTTGCCTTCATTCGAGGTCGTTTATGCTCAACTCTCCGCCTCTTCAACCGCGCTGCAAATCTCTCTCGCCCTTGCGCTTACTAGTGTCTGCAGCGCTTCCTCGCGCCTCCACCGCTCCTCCATGTCAATCGCAGCTGAAAGTGCACAGATACGTCCTCTGGAAATACGAAGGTGTGAAATAGACATCCCCTGTATAGCACGGCCAACTTCGCGAAACGGAAGATCGATCTTAGCCATTACATCTTCGTGTGCACGGTTTTCGGGCTTGTCAACTTCGAAACTTCCTTCTGGGGAAGCAACAGAATGATCGCCAGCCGCTTCCATGATAAACTGCAAAGGAGGGGAGGTTATGAGCGCACAAAAAAAATAATCAAAAATCAAATCAATCGATCACCAATCAAGATCATAGCAATACCGAGATGTAGAATAAACGACCGCGAGAGATGATTCTTTATAATCTCACAAGTCGATGTAATCCCGGGAGGAAAAGAAGTCTTTACTTGCCACCTATGAAGGCTGCTAATTCGGGATAACAATCAACGAGGCTTATCAGATATACCTGAGGGAAGACGTGTATGATAAAAGAATTACACATGAAGAAGGGACGAGCTCACATATATGCAAGAGGAACCAAAGCGACTCACCGCATCAAGTCCTCGTTTCCTTCGCATCCTTAATCGTAACCAACCAGCCTGTGGCAACGCCCGACGATGTGAAACTATCCCAGTAAATATGTATTCACTTTAGCTTGGTCATTTCAAAGATATAAATATGCCACCATCTCATGCCTACCCCACAATAGTGTAACCATTATGTGCTAGGCAGGGACTTAATGTTGATGGTGGGTTTTCATTTGAGGTTAAAATTGTAAAAACAGAAAAAAAATTATGCGCCGACATCTTGTAAAAGATAAAGCCATTTATAAGTGTTGATACTCCCTCACTTAATTCACCAAGAATGGAGCATGTGGCAACAATCCCATTCTCGTGAATACATGAAATTCCTCCAGTGTTAAAGCATGTAGCAACAATCCCTTCCCCGTGAATTTAATATCGCCTTGTATTTCCAAAGACTCATTATCGCTGTGGCATGACGACTGAGTGTTACTCTTACAGAGTAACACGAACCTCCAAGCACTATAATGAAACCAATGTACGAAATACCCGTACAGGCTGACTCTCGGTGTGTTATACTAGCCCGATTGAGCACCTCTCGGTGTGTTATACTAGCCCGACAGCATTCTGACCGACAGATCGGTCCGGATATGATTCGATCGCAATCATCCAACTCCATAAGCATGATTGGATGACCCCGCATCAATTCCATCACCCCCAAGGTGTATGGAATACCCGCATGGCACCGACCCCGCATGGTCGGTCATTGGCCTAGCTTGCCAAGAAACCGTTCATACCAAGCATTATGGACGGAAAACCCTAAATTAGGGTTTGCGGCATATTACATGTGTTGCAAAGCAATCTCAACCATCCATCTTCGCAAGAATAGATGGAGGGTGTATATGTAGATTCAAAGGGCCCAGAGCATGTCAACACGATCACCGTGGGCCCGCCTACACACTTGACCAATCGGTCAAAACCAACCATGGTTGGTCGTCCCAATTCGTACGACCAAAGGAAGCATGGTCACACGGCTATGGAAGCCAAAATTAGGTTTCAAGCCATCACGCGCGTCCATCTTCTCCGGCACGAATGGAGGGTCACAGATTAGATTAGCAGTCCGGTCATACCAAAGATGACCACCGTGGGCCCATCTACCTCCTCATGTGTTCGGCCAAGGCATATCATGCCCGGTTAATCCAAAACGTGCGCCCAAACCAGCGTGGCCACGCCTCCCAAAACCACAACCGATCTCGACCGCTCAACTTCGCCGGACGATTTGGGTGGCTCGGATCACGTTTTAATGGGATATTCGTGCATAGGCGTGAACACCAGCCTACCATCTTCATGTCAAACCAATCGGCCAAGACCGACCAAGTTAGGTCGTCTTGGAACGCGCGCCGGAAAAGAGCATGGTGCGCGGCCTTTTGCGGCATCAAATTCCTATTGCAAAATCGATCTCAACCACTCCTCTTTGCCTGGCCAAATTGAGTGGCCTTGATCGCATCTTCATGGGACAGTGAGACATGGACGTGTACACCGGCATGCTATCTACATGCATGCCCGGTCGGTCCTCTCCGAAATCCTTCCCATGCTTGGTTTCACCAAGTCAAGAGTGATGCTTGCGCGCCTCTTCAAAACCCTAATTTCATTAACGGCCGCAGATGAGTGTCTCAAATATCATCTCATCCGTCCAACTTCACCAAACTGGTTATACAACCCCGGTCAGAGTTAATTGGTCGGTGAGGTGTCATTACCCATCACTTTACCACACCATGATGCAAGACTCTGCATAAAATACACACGATACTTCACAAGTATCGACCTCCCGAATAACGCAGCTTATTCAATTCAAAGATTACATGCTATCTTTCTTTCGTGGATCCACGATCCACACATTCCAGACATCAATCATGTCACAAACCTGGGGATACATATCGGGGTATTGGTCCTGGCGGTTTACAGCAGTGCAACGCGCCATCACAAGAACGTGTCGGAAGTCATGGACGGTTAGAGATGAATAGGAGAAGTGGGCAAGACCGGTCGTGTGGCACCGACGCACAACTCCACTACTCCATCACTCCACTTCCCACGAGAGACGTGAATAAGGCTCAATGACTTGTATAAATAGGTTCTCCGCCCTATTTCAAACAACAACACAAGTCCGGACGAGATGTAAAGCCAAGTGTTAATATAAAACGTATTCCAACACCCAGAGCTTGCTTGCATCAATCACAAGCCCGCTCACCTTCTTATACAAGTCATAAGCAAGTCTACACCTTCACATTCTCAACACCTTCTTCGCTTCCCTCCCTAAGATCAACCCCATCTCCTTCACTTTGTGACCGAAACAAGTCCGGAACGGCCATTTCTTGGTTTAGGCCGGACTTGCATGCATTGATCTCTCGAATCTACAAGCACTCACCGCGCAGTGTATTTGTTTAAGGTTTAAATTCATTCCTCATCCATACCCCAAATTACCAAATTCTGCAGGAGTAGTTTTCACCCATAAACACCAGGGTACCTTTTTTTTAATGTTAATTAGGGTTTCGACAAGCCAAAACCCTAATTCTCACACCGCACGTGCCAATGGCTCATCATGCCAGCCACATCCCACCGCGCCAAGGCATGCCAACCATGCTAGCCGCACCCTTGTGCCAATGGCGAACCATGCCAGCCACACCCACCGCGCCAAGGCATGCCAACCATGCTAGCCGCACCCCTGTGCCAATAGTGAACCATGTCAGCCACACCCACCGCGCCAAGGCATGCCGATCATGCTAGCCGCACCCTTGTGCCAATGGCAAACCATGCCAACCACACCTACCGCGCCAAGGCAGGCCAACCATGCTAGCCGCACACTTGTGCCAATGGCAAACCATGCTAGCCACACCCACCGCGCCAAGGCATGCCAACCATGCTAGCCGCACCCCTGTGCCAATGGAAAACCATGGCAGCCACACCCACCGCGCCAAGGCATTCCAACCATGCTAGCCGCACCCTTATGCCAATGGCAAACCATGCCTGCCACACCCACCGCGCCAAGGCATGCCAACCATGCTAGCCGCACCCTTGTGCCAATTGAAAACCATGCCAGCCACACCCACCGCGCCAAGGCATGCCAACCATGCTAGCCGCACCCCTGTGCCAATGGCAAACCATGCCAGCCACACCTACCGCGCCAAGGCATGCCAACAATGCCAGCCGCACCTACCAAACCCTTGGCCCCACATGCCAAGCCAAACCGCACCTTGCCTTGGCCCTATCCATGCTAGCCGCGCCATGTGCCAACGGCATGCCAAACCCTTGGCCCCACCATGCCAAGCCAAACCGCACCTTGCCTTGGCCCTAGCCATGCTAGCCGCACCTACCAAACCCTTGGCCCCACATGCCAAGACAAACCGCACCTTGCCTTGGCCCTAGCCATGCTAGCCGCGCCATGTACCAACGGCATGCCAAATCCTTGGCCCCACCATGCCAAGCCAAACTGCACCTTGCCTTGGCCCTAGCCATGCTAGCCACACCATGCGCCCATGGCATGCCAAGCCATTGGCCCCGCCATGCCAAGCCAAACCATTCACGCCAAACCCTTGGCCCCACATGCCAAGCCAAACCGCACCTTGCCTTGGCCCTAGCCATGCTAGCCGCACCATGCGCCCATGGCATGCCAAGCCCATGGCCCCGCCATGCCAAGCCAAACCATTCACGCCAAACCCTTGGCCCCACATGCCAAACATACCTAGTCGCGCCACCATGCTGGCCTTCCCTACGCGGCTACCAAAAACGAAGGCGTGCGACCATCAACGGTCTCCCTTTAAGGCCAGGAGCAAATCCTAGCCATCCAAGGTTACCAGACGACGCATGGTAACCTTTGGCCTGAAAACCTAAGTTCGGCCACGCCAAACCATGCCATGCCAACAACAAGCCAACCTAGCCGCGCCACCATGCTGGCCTTCCCTACGCGGCTTCCAAAAACGAAGGCGTGCGATGATCCACAGTCCCCCTTCAATCCCAGGAGCAAATCCTAGCCATCCAAGGTTACCAGACGACGCATGGTAACCTTTAGCCCGAAAACCTAAGTTTGGCCACACCAAACCATGCCATGCCAACGGCATGCCAACCTAGCCGCGCCACCATGCTGGCCTTCCCTACGCGGCTACCAAAAACGAAGGCGTGCGATGATCAACGGTCCCGCTTCAATCCCAGGAGCAAATCCTAGCCATCCAAGGTTACCAGACGACGCATGGTAACCTTTGGCCCAAAAACCTAAGCTTGGCCACGCCAAACCATGCCATGCCAACGGCATGCCAACCTAGCCGCGCCACCATGCTGGCCTTCCCTACGCGGCTACAAAAAATGAAGGCGTGCGACGATCCACGGTCCCCCTTCAATCCCAGGAGCAAATCCTAGCCATCCAAGGTTACCAGACGACGCATGGTAACATTTTCCCCGAAAAGCTAAGTTTGGCCATGCCATGCCAACGGTATGCCAACCTAGCCGCGCCACCATGCTGGCCTTACCTACGCGGCTACCAAAAACGAAGGTGTGCGACGATCCACAGTCCCCCTTCTATCCCAGGAGCAAATCCTAGCCATCCAAGGTTACCAGACGACGCATGGTAACCTTTGGCCCGAAAACCTAAGTTTGGCCACGCCAAACCATGCCATGCCAACAGCATGCCAACCTAGCCACGCCACCATGCTGTCCTTCCCTACGCGGCTACCAAAACGAAAGCGTGCAACGATCAACGGCTATCTTTCCTCTTGATATGCAAAATCTCGACCGTCGAAGGTCACCAAGCTAGCAAGTCTCCCCAGTGCGACTTGCCAGGCAACAACAACATACTACATGTTTTCCACAAAAACATTCGAGACATCAACACATATCACAAACTGGGGGATCCTCTTTGGGTATTGGTTTGGTCATTTCTTAAAGATGCGGCGTACACTACGCCCGTCATAAGGAAGTGTCATAAGGATGAGGCGGTTAGTAAATACAGGGAGTTAATGGTGAAACGTTCTTTTTATGGAACATCAATTCCATGAGATAACGGTTTTATGGAACATCAATTCCATGTGTTAACAGTTTTATGGAACATCAATTCCATGTGTTAACGTTACCACCTCCTCGCATTTATTCATCCATTTTTCCATTCCTTAATGAGATCAGAGTACGTTTCACTTCGACTTGTATAAATAGGTCTTACCTATTTCCACCGAACCAGAGGTTCATTCAGGAGCATACACCACTCAGAAAACGTTTACTAGCTTTCCATCTGCTAGCTTCCCACTTACTGATACAAGTCGTAACACAACTACTCTTCCAGAATCAACTATTCTGGTCTCATCACTTTCCTTGCTTCCCTCCTCAAAACCAACCCATTCTCCTCCACTTTGTGACCGAAGAAAGTCTGGAACGGCCATTTCTTGGTTTAGGCCGGACTTGTACAGATTGATCTCTCGAATCTAAAGTACTCCCTTGCAGTACATTGTTTAGGATTTAAATCTGTTTCTCACCCACACACCGAAATTACCGAAATCAGCAGAAACCATTTTCACCCACAAAACAGGAGTATTTGCGCTCTTGAAAGTCCTCTCGGATCAACTATCAAAGGAACCAACACGCATTCATTCTGAAGGAAACGCCACCAACAATCCATTTTGGATCAATACTGATGACAGTAGTCCTTATTCCAAGATTCATATTCCCATTCCTGGTGATGAAGATGAAGCCTATGATCGCGTTGAATGGAAAAGTATCCACCGACCTAACTTGCCTGCTCAAATGTAAGACCCTTGAAACGACAGTCTTTTACGGTATTATGTTCTTCAGGTTCTTCTTCTCTGCAGCAGCAGAAAAATCTGCTCTGCAGCTTCCCCAATCACTCAACAGCCCTTTACTTTACCCCGGAAACCTATTTATACCCACAGCAACTCCAAAACTCTCGAGTAATTGCAGAATATTCTTGATTATTCTCCATGCAAGATACGTGATATTTTTTTCCTTTTTTCACCTCTTCACGCGCTCTGTTTGTGTTGGTTTATGACATCATGTCTTTCTATAACTTCTCCACGATACAAACTTCCGCTCGAATCCCTTAAATGTGCAACACACGCCTCAGCGCATTCAATCATGTGAATGTCTTCTCGGCCAAACAAACTTCCCTGTTTTATTCTATCCACGATTACAACCCAATTTCTTTGAACCTGATGGACTTACCAGTCCTGTTTAATTGCAAAGTAGACCAAAGACAACATATTTTGGCGATTGAATCTCCCTAACCAACTTCTAAATCCGAAACAACAGTCTCGGGTTTTCAAAGTTCCCTGTTTTGATGTGTGTCCAAATATAGCCTGATTCTGTCGATTCCAAAGCTCATAACTTCTTTGGTTAGTTGTAACAGACCCATATTAATCGAAATCCATGAAAAAGTCACCAAAAATCGTGTCAACTCATGCCCTGGAAATCACGCAGCTCTGTTCTTGTTTTCCCGCCTTTTTTTTTTTCAGTTTTGAAATGATGAAGATGAAGTCCCCTTAACCAGTGATGGGGTGCGTTTAGTAGGTGATGCACTGGGGTGCAAATAGTAAAGAAGGTGCCCCTTATCATTTTAGGTGCCCCTTAACCAATAGCGAGAGTCCGAATAACACGTGTCCTCCGGGTGCCAAAATCAACTTTTCGAGCCGAATTTTCCAAAAATGTTTATTTCCCAAAAATGCCTACAAACACATAAAACACCAAAATAAGCACAAATTCGAGTACCAACAATACAAAAAATTGAGGACAACTTAGACACAAAAATGTGTCTATCACCAGTACACATACGGGTATGCATACTACATTCCGGTCTTGAATCAACACATATGCAAGTACGCATACCGTGCTCATAATCCAATTATGGTTAAGTGTTCTATACTCCCATTTCAATCATTGAAATATTCTTAGAAGACGAAAATAGTTGTCTCACACAAACTATTAGCTTCAAAGCAATTTTCAAGTGATCAAATGATCAATACGAAACATTCTGAGTCTACATCAAATGACCGTCTCACACAAATCATGTAAGATGTTACAAGGCGATTTTCACATGATCATCTTTTGACTTCCGTCAAGAATATAAGATGAACTTGGTTAAATCGAAAGCTTACCAACACATATTTCGAGAAATATGTAAGCGAGTTAAACTCAGCTCAATATATCAAATGTGTATAATCGAAGTCTATATAGCTATACGACTTTTGTCTCAAATAGGAGATACAGTAGATAGACTTTTGAGTGATTGATGAGTTCAAGTCTCCACATACCTTTTGTTGATGAAGTTCTACAAGCTCCCCTTAGTAGTTCTTCATCTTCAATCGATGAATGCCGTGAAGTCTAATGCTCAACTACACTTTTTATCCTAATCCGAGACTTAGCTATAAGTAGACTAGAAATCAAGACTTATAGTTTGGAAACTAAACTTGACAACAAGCTTGAGATAGCAACCCTTGCGAGTTCGACCGAGCAGTGCTCTCTAACAGTTCTGCGCCGTTGCAAGGTAGATCCTTACAATTGGTATTAGAGCACTCAATCCGAGTGCCCTGTAAACAATAATGAACCAAAAAGATTTCGATGATTTGTATAAGAAGTTTAATGCTCTCATGAAGAGCCATGAAGATGTTCTTCGGAAGTTTGATATATCCCAAGGGTACATTAGTAAGTCAATAAACACAGAAATGGAAGCCATAGAAGGAAGGTTATTTGATAAGATGAAAACTGAAGATGGGTTGTTGCATACTCCTCACGGTTCTCTTTTTCAAGATAAATCTACTTAAGGTAGTAATGATGGAGGTAGTAGACATATCTTAAATCAATTCTATAATCATCATAAACCTAAAGTTGAATTTCCAAGGTTTGGCGGCCATAACCCCGGATCCTAGATTAGAAAGTGCAGAAAGTTTTTCCAATTACATGTCTGAAGAACAGAAGGTGTTGTTAGCTTTTTCATATCTAGAGGGAAAAGCAGATGTGTGGTTTCAGTATTACCAGGAAGGTAGAGACGTTATTGTTTGGGAAGAGTTTTCTTGTCACATCAACTTCAGATTCCAAGAGTTAGGACACGATGATATACTAGGTGAATTTAACAAGTTAATCTAGGAGGGTATGGTGATTGAATATCAAGAGCTATTTGAAAAATTGAAGGCTCTCATGTTGGCTTAGAATAAACACCTCACCGGATAGTACTTTACATCCAGTTTTGTGAGTGGACTGAACAAGGAGTTAAAACTTGCGGTACAAATATTTTCTCCAAGCAGTCTCAAACATGCTATGTACTTAGCCAGGATGTAAGAGGACATACTAGAGAAGACTCTGAAGAAGGATAAGCTTATTCCCAAGCTACCACCTCTCTCCATCCTACCAGCATCACAAGTATAAGCTTTGTGACATCACCAAGGAGATACACCAGTCCAAGGTGACCACCAATTAGGAGACTCACTTATGATGAAGTGAGAGCTTGACGTGAGAAGGGTCTATGCTACAATTGTGATGATGTATACAAGTTTGGACATAAGTGCACCAAGCAGCAGTTATTTATGTTGGTGGGAGATGATGAAGAACAATTCACTTCTGAAGAAAAGTCACCTGTAATCTCCCCAGTGACTCAAGAATTAGAAGAGGGGGTGGAAATATCTCTCCATGCTCTGTTAGATAATGTGTCTCACAAAACTATTAAAATATCTGGCATGACTAGAAATAAAAACCTCTGATTATACAAGTGGATAGTGGCAGTACTCATAATTTCTAGATCGTGAGATAAATAAACTTAGTGGTGCTTATATAGAACCAACAACAACCTTCCATGTGGCTATAACTGATGGTAATAAGTTATTGAGTGAAGCACGGTGTCCAAAGTTTTCATGGAATATATGCAAGGCCATAAGTTTCAATTTTGAGTCAGGTTATTGGCTCTAGGTGGATGTGACATGGTTTTTGGGGTGGATTGTATGAAAGAAACGAGCCATGTTAAGTTTCATTCTAAGCAATTAACCATTTCATTATCAAGAGGACAAAAAGTCATTGAACTTAAGGGAGATGCAGACTCTGCAAATATGTCCATGATGTCAGCTGGAGAATGTGAAAGATACTTCAAAAAGCACAAACATGGTTTAGTAGGTCAATTTTTTTCTATCACAGCTCAAGAAAATCAACCTCACATACCAGAACCAATACAATCCTTATTGGAGAAATACAATCCAGTCTTTCAAGAGCCCACTTCCCTACCACCTAAAAGAGCCCATGACCATCATATACCACTCAAACCACTTTCCACACCACCTAATCAAACGCCCTATAGGATTTCATATATGAATAAGGAGGTAGTTGAACAATTAGTTTAAGAAATTTTGAATGAAGGTGTGATCATACCTAGTCACAACCCATTTTCATCTCCTATTCTACTAGTTAAGAAAAAAGATGGAAGTTGGAGGTTTTATGTGGATTATAAGAAACTAAATGATCTCCCTATCAAGGATAACTATCCTATACCTGTCATAGATGAGCTGCTTGATGAGTTGAAGGGATCATATATCTTCGATAGATTTCATGGAAAGGTACCATCAGATTAGAGTGCACCCTCCAGACACTCATAAAACAAACTTTAAAACCCACTAGGGCCACTATGAGTTCTTGGTTATGCCATTTGGGATAACCAATGCACCAACTATCTTTCAAGCACTAATGAATGATGTCTTTAAACCCTACTTTAGGAAATTTATCCTTGTTGTTCTTTGATGATATTTTGATCTACAGACCAGACATGAAGACTCATATTCAACACCTGGAACTCACACTAGAGTTACTATAAAAGCATAGCATGTTTGTTAAAATGAGTAAACGTTCATTTGGTCAATCCTCAATTGAGTATATTGGTCACATCGTATATGGAGAGGGGGTAGCTACTGATCCAGCTAAAATTGAGTGTATGGAGAAGTGGACAATACCAAATACATTGAAGGAATTAAGAGGATTTCAAGGCATAACAGGTTAATTTAGAAAATTTGTGCAACACTATGGAATCATTGCAAATCCTCTAACAGAGTTGTTAAAAAAGAACAATTTAAAATGGACTGCAGAAGCTCAAAGGGTATTTGAATTACTCAATACAACCATGATCACTACCCCAGTGTTAATCCTGCCAGATTTTCGGAAACCATTTGAGTTAGCTATAGATGCTTGTGACTTAGGAGTGGGGGTTGTATTTATGCAAGACAAGAGACCCATTTTCTTCTTCAGTAAGGGTATGGGAGCTAGATTCCTAGCTATGTCAACTTATGAGAAGGAGCTGATGGATGTAGTCATCTATGTCACTAAATGGAGGTTTTATTTGATAGGTACCAAGTTCACCATCTACACTGACCACCAGAGTATTAAACACTTCCTAAACCAAAATATTCATTCCCTATTACAACAGAAGTAGTTAGCCAAACTGTTAGGCTAAAACGATGAGTTGAAGTATAGAAAATAAAGTGAAAATGGAGTGGCAGATGCTTTATCAAGGGTGCAACTAACAGAAGATGCTAACTGCAATGCCATCTCAGTGTTACAACCCTCTTGGCTAGTGTAGTTACCTAAAATCTGAGAGAGGTTATAAGTGCTATTTTTAGGGTTTCTGAAAGTGAGTCACGAGAGGTTGAGCACAAACAGTCTTCGCCTAAACCACGCATAGTGGCCGTTCAAAGGCTGCTTCAGTCACAGGGAAGAGATGTAGGTTTGGTCTTAGGGAGGGAAGAAGATGAAGAGAGAGATCAGAGAACAAGTTATTGCTATGAGAGGTTATGATACATAATGTCGAAAAGACAAATCCGACAGAAAAAGAACTAGGTCAATCTGATACATAATGAAAGAGTTATAAGTAAAATAGTAAAGTGAAGTAAACTTCCCGAGTCCCCTGTGATCAGGTTGAGGGCCCTTGACCTAAACGAATTTTGGAGCAAATATTCGTCAGAATCTCCAAGTTTAGAGCGTCATCTGGTCCTTGAGAGTGATAAGGTCGGCTGGATGGTTGCTCATTTGCTCTGTCGCGTTCGTAATGAGCTTTAACTTCTCTGGTGAGGTCGATTGCAGGCAAGATCCCGTCAGTGCTATTCTCAGCAGTTTTAGTACTCCTTCTTTAGGAAACATGTACTCGATCTAGGTTATTGGATCTATCCCTACTGGTAACTCTAAAGGCGTTTTCTAGAAGTCTGGGTGTCTATCTGAGATTTTGCAAGATTCCGTTGAGTCTCCGGGAGTTCTCCTTGGTCCGTATCCAACGTTTTCAAGTATTAGCAGTATATTTTTATGAAAATAGGTTACTAGGGTGTTTTGTTATGCAGGAAGAGATCCATGTGATCCGGGACGCACTAACCTATCCACTAAGGTCAAACTTGAAAGAGAGAAAAAGTGTTGGTAGAGATAACTCTCTCGGCTAAGTCTGTAATGGATTTACAGAGACTGAATCAATAGAACGTTTTTGTGTTTGGATTGGTGGAATCATCTTCCTTCCTAAGAAACCATGATTGATATCTGTAACTGAGTGAACAACCTCCCACTGTGGTCACCAAAATGTAGTTACCTAAAATCTGAGAGAGGTTAGAAGTGGGATTCTGAAAGTGAGTTACGGGAGGTTCAGCACGAACAGTCTTCGCCTAAACCACGCATAGTGGTCATTCAAAGGCTGCTTCAGTCACGGGGAAGAGATTTAGGGTTGTTCTTAGGGAGGGAAGCAGATGAAGAGAGAGATCAGAGAACAAGTTATTGCTCTAAGGGGTTATGAGAAAGATGATCGTAGCTTGGAAAAATAAAAGACCTATTTATAGCTGAATTCTCTAATCTCAGGTCAGTGAAGATAATGATTACTTTACGTGCCGTGCGGAGCAATTCTCCCGTCTCTTCAGGAATAGGGATAAACTAGGTTGAGTTTATCTATTTATTCCACCGCCTTTACTCTCTTCTGCGGTGAGAAATAAGCCGGGTATTCCTCAGACATGTCGTAGACCGCCAGACCAAAACCCTAATTGATATCCCCCCATTTGTGTGAAGCTGAGTCAGCCTTTGTGATGATGAGTTGATAGAGAAATATTCTCTTTAGCCGAGTTGGCCAAGATAGAGAGATATTCTCTGATTTGTAAGAATGACTAGGATGAGTCACGTGGAAAGGCATGGAATTCCTCAGAAATCGTGTGCAGAGTCTGAGAGGAGCTGAGGATGATCTCCCTTTCTCCATGGACGGTCACATATGTCATGTGAAGACCGTATTATTTTTTGTGGGTCCCTTTGTTGAGCATGCGGAACTCAAGAGAGCTTACCCATGTTTTTGGATAGCCATGTATAGTTCAGGCTAAATTTACTAGCCGTAAGTGTATTTGAGAGGCTGAGAAATAGGCTTGAGCACTAGGTAAGGCGTGTGCCTATCATGTGAATCTGTCCGAGATTTTGAGGAGAGATTTGAATCTCTCCGAGACTTTGCGAAGAGATTTGAATCTCTCCGAGATTTTGCAAACAGAACAAAATCTCTTCGTAATTTTGTAGAGAGATTTGAATCTCTACGAGATTTTGCGGACGACTCAAAATCTCTCCATGATTTTGCAGAGAGATTTGAATCTCTCCGAGATTTTGCGGACGGCTCAAAATCTCTCCGTGATTTTGCAGAGAGATTTGAATCTCTCTATGATTTTGTAGAGAGATTCGAATCTCTCAGAGATTTTGTGGACGGATCAAAATCTCTCCGGGATTTTGAAGAGAGATTTGAATCTCTCCGAGATTTTGGGGACAGCTCAAAATCTCTCCGTGATTTTGCATAGAGATTTGAATCTCTCCGAGATTTTGCAGACGGAACAAATTCTCTCCGAAGATTTTCTTAACGGATCCGAATCTCTCTGTGGTCAGCTGGGACTCGGCCTGGAGAGAGAGAATAGGCTTTGGACGCCCGATTAATGTCTCTACGAGACTTTGTCTCACTTTTCTTTGACCAACGTATCTTGTAGAGATATGCTAGGAATCAACTGTGTGTCCATATGATGAGCCAACAAGACCAGTGTATCTAGAAAAGATGTTCTAAGAGTATGTCGAAAGGGCTCAGAGGTAGAATAACCAGCGTATCTCGCGAGGATGTCCTAGGATTTATCCGGAAACCTCAGTAAGTCGAGTCAGAGCCTATAGAAAACATGACTAGTGTATCTCGCGATGATGTACTATGAATCAGTCCTTCATCTCAAATAGCGTGAGTCGTGCTTATAGGAGATACGTATATCTCCGCTCTGGGTCATAAGTCCGTCGGGGACGTATTTACGCATCTATAGAGCCTACATGACCAGCAGCATCTCGTTGAGGATGTATACTAGGAATCATGGCATCACAATCAGCTGCGTCTCGCGAAGACATGCCGGAATTGTGGTTGTTCTGGTTCATAAGTCTGCCGGGGACGTTTTACGCTCTACAGAACCTACATGACCAGCAGCATCTCGTCGAGGATGTGCGCTAAGAATCACGGCATCACGACTAGCAGTGTCTCGCGGGGACGTATACTAGAAATCGTTGCTAAGAATGCCTTGAGGGCCAAGGGCTTAATCTCTCCCGTGAGAGTTGAATTCTGCCTATAGGGTTGAAATATCACTGTTGCCCCTTATCCAAAAGGGGGAGATTGTTAGAGCACTGCTCGGTCGAACTCGCAAGCGTTGCTATCTCAAGCTTGTTTGTCAAGTTTAGTTGCCAAAACTATAAGTCTTGATTTCTAGTCTACTTATAGCTATGTCTCGGATTAGGATAGAATGTGTAGTTGATCTCTAGACTTCACGGCGTTCATCGATTGAAGACGAAGAACTACTAAGGGGAGCTTGTGGAACTTCATCAACAAAAGGTATATGGATACTTGAACTCATCTATCACTTGGAAATCTATTCTATTCTATCTCCTATTGAGACAAAGTCGTATAGCTATATAGACTTTACATTATACACATTTGATATTTCGAGCTGAGTTTAACTCGCTTATATCTTTCTCGAAATATGTGTTAGATAGCTTTTTGCTTTAACTACGTTCTTCATTATTCTTGACGAAAGTCAAAGATGATCATGTGCAAATCACCTGGTAACATCTTACATGATTTCTGTGAGACAGTCATTTGATGTAGACTCGGAATATTTCGTATTGATCATTCGATCATTTGAAAATTGCTTATAAGCTAATAGTTTGTGTGAGACAGCTATTGTCGTCTTCTAAGAATGTTTCAATGATTGAAATGGGAGTTTAGAACAATTAAACATTGTCTGGATATATCACAGTATGCATACCTGTATGCAAACTGTTGTAAGAATGACTCAGGTTCGGGAACAAAGTATGTACAGTTTTAACTGTCAAAGTATGGGAACTAAGTTTGCGTACCCGTTTGCAAACTTATTCACCTGAGTTCGGTCCGGAACGACAGTATACGCACCCGTTTGCGAACTGTCGGACATGACCAAAGTCTGGAACTTAAGTTTGCGTACCCGTTTGCAAACTTATGAGGCTAAGTTCTAAAATCGGCTAAGTATGATTTCATACTCATGAACAAATACATTTATAAATTAAGGAATGCAATCTTTGCAAACCGTGGCTAAAATGTTTATGAACTGATTCTTTTGAATCAATCCGATTTTGCTTCAATTGTATCCTGTATACTTCTATGTGAATATAAACAATTGAACAACTCTATGAGTAATACGATTAGATTCATTTGATGTTGAAGTGTTGAGATGAACATGGTTAACACAAAAGTGTTCATGTGGATAACTTAGGTTAACTGTTGTTGAGCCAACTCAATATACACGTTTAGGTACGGTTACCCATATCTAAATGAAAGTATATTTCATTCATGTGTAACAAGATAAGACCATCTAACGGTGGAAAGATATTAGCTTGAATCTTCAATCAGGTTTCATCCAACGGTGAATATTGATTGCTTTGTACAAAGTTATCAAACCCTGATTTGAACACTATATAAGAGAGAACTCTAGCAACTGGTAAACCTAATCCCCACTCCTCCTGTGTGATAATAGTTGCGACTAGAGTCGCTTTAACCTAGGTTTTTCCTTAAACCATTATAGGTTAACGACTTAAAGACTTCATTGGGATTCTGAAGCCAGGCCCAACTATTTTCTCTGTAGTTGCGTGTTCTGATCTTACTTGTTCTATTGTATTGAGTACTATCTTCTCTAAGATTTGCTCGAGATTTATCTCCGATAAATAAGATATAAAAAGTAACCACAAAGCTCTTCATCTCATTCTTTGTGATTCCACAATAACTTGTTCTACTACCATTAGTTAAGTTATTGTGAGGTGATTGATATTACTAGGATGTTCTTCGGGAATATAAGATCGGATTATCAATTGGTTCCTGTTTACCTTGATTTATCAAAAGACGAAGAAAACTTCATAGGTATTTTTGTGGTGGACAGATTTACCTATTAGAATAGACTTTTCCGTGGGAGACAGATTTGTTTATCAAGTCTTCGACTTTGGGTCGTAGCAACTCTTAGTTGTGGGTGAAATCAGCTAAGGGAATCAAGTTCGTAGAGTCCTCTCCTGGTTTTGCTTTTTGTAAGATTGATATATCCATTAAATGTTCTTTTATTCCTTGCAAAGCTTTCTCACATTCATCGGTCCATCTAAATTTCGTTCCCTTTTTGAGTATGTTGAAAAAATGCTTACATTTGTCGGATGATCGCGAGATGAATCTTCCTAACGAAGCTAATAGTCCATTTAACTTCTGCACATCTTTTACCGTCATTTGGTGTTGGCATATCTCGAATCGCTTGTACTTTCTCTGGGTCAACTTGTATTCCTTCTTTTGATACAATGTAACCTAAAAATTTTCCTGATGCAACTCCAAATGTACATTTTTCTGGATTTACTTTGATGTTAAAATGCCTTATTTGTTCAAAAATTTCCCTTAAATCCTGTACATGATCTTTTGCTTCTTTACTTTTTACTAACATATCATCCACATATACCTCTAGTGTTTTGTGTATCCACTTCGCGAACACTTTTTCTACCATCCTTTGGTACGTTGCTCCAGCATTTCGCAAACCAAATGGCATTTTTGTATAACAGTATAATCCTCTTGGAGCGAAGAAAGCGGTATGTTCTTGGTCTTCTTCTGCAAGTGGAATTTGATTGTAACCTTTGTATCCATCAAGAGATGATATCCTTTCATTTCCGCCGCCGATTCGACCATTTGCGGAATATCGGCAAAGGAAAGCTATCTTTTGGACAAGCTTTATTGAGATCAATAAAATCTATGCAAATTCTTATTCCTTTTTTCTTCTTTGGGACTACGACCATATTTGCTATCCATTCGGGATACTTTGCTTGTCTAATGATTCCTGCGTCTACCATTTTCTGCAATTCTTCTTCTATTTGAGGATGGTATGCTGATGCGATTTTTCTAATTCTTTGTTTAAATGGTCTTGCATTTTTGTCAATCTCCAATTTATGACACGCCACAGATGGATCTATACCAGGCATTTCATCCATATCCCATGCGAAAATATCTTTGTAATATCGCAATAAATCGACAGTTCTTCTTTCTTCATCTATATCCATTTTAGTCCCAATTTTTAACATCTTGGGGTCTTCTTCAGTTTCGACGTTCACTTCCTTTGTTGGCTCTGCCGCAGTGTAGCTAGCCTTCAGTTCTCCCATTGGCGTTGGTCCTTTTATTTCCCTCGCAGGTTCATTCTCTTCTTCCGAGATTTCGCCAGGTATTCCTTTTCCTTCTTCTGCTCTTATCATGTAAGTTCTAAATTCTTCTTCCTTTTTCACTGCTCTTGCCATCTTTTTGCGATCTTTTCGCCTCTTCATCTGTTCTTCATAATGTTTTACCTCGATTTGATGATATATCTTTCCTTTATCGAGGTCTCCTCTGATTTCGCCAATCCCACTCGGCATAGGAAATTTAATACATTGATGAAATGTCGAGGCGACAGCTTTTATTGCATGTACCCATGGTCTTCCCAACAACATGTTGTATGGCGATTCCATATCCACTACACATAACGTCACTTGTGTTTCAATTTCTCCCAACAGAATTCGCATTTTTATTTCCCCTTTAGGTTTTGTTATAGATTTACCGAAACCATGGATAAGATATGTTGAGGAAATCATTTCTTCATTTTTATACCCCAATTCTTTATAAGCATGATAAAACATTATATTCACTAAACTCCCTGTGTCCACCAAAGTTCTATTTATTGCCCATTCTTCCACTGTTTTTGTTAATTCTCCTTCTTCTTTGCTTGCGCTTATCGTAATCACTAGTGGAGATGTATGATTTAAATTCTCTCTTGATATCTCCGTTGCTGTGAACATAATCTTCTGTTTTTCCCATTCTTTCAAGGGTGACGCCTTCTCTGTTGTTATAATTTTCTTTCCTTCAAAATCTCTTTTGTGTATTCTCCCTCTGATACTTTCATGAAATTTATTAACCATTGTCTTTGTAATCATACTACATTCCAATTCTCCATTACTCTCTTTGATTCTGGCTTTCTCCAATTTATCCATCATACTCCTGATTTGAACAATTTTAATGACAATATCCAATCCCTTATCTTCAATCAGTCCCTGTTTCTAGCGCCAATATGTAGTTGCAGGAAATCCTACACTACACCCCTCACAATAATCTATACAATCAAATCTTTTTTAGAATGAACAATTGTAACTTTTATTGATTAAAATCTTAAAATGTTTACAAGATGAAATGGAAATCAGTTAAAGAACTACAATCACTCTAAACTTTCTCTCTCCTAATGACTTGCCCAACACTCGAAGAATCGATCCTTTACAATAGGCCTGCTCGGCTCCTTATAGGGTATTACATAATGGATGACAGCTAAGCTGTCCTTTATTTTCGAGAATGACTTGCGAAATATCGCAACTGTACAAATATATAATCTCACAACTCTCCTAGATCTCGCTAGGTCTTCACATCTTTCTCGTGTTTTGGCTGTCGTCATTCTTTACGTCATTTATATTACTTATCTGCGATACTTTCGCAATGCTGTCGTTTATTGATCTCGCGAGGTATTGTAGTCGCGATATTCTGATCCTACGTCTTGCCTCTTCTCATGTCTTCTGCAAAGAAGAGAATGTCATGAGAACCAGTATTCTGAAATGCCGCAATCGTTTGTTTTTCATCAATTTTTGCCGACAAGATTCCGTGGATTAGGGATGACTGCTTACACGTGTCTAAAATTTCTCCCTTTTTACGGGCACATTTAATGCTATCCGGTTACCCTTTTCCTGCCTATTTAAGGAGGAGTTCCTTATGAAAGTGTTTCTTTTTCTTTTACTTCGTCTTCTTCATCGTCTGTAACTTTTTAGCGCCGTTTCTCTTTCTTCTGCTGCTGTTCTCATCTCTTTTCTGCTACTGTTTCTATGGAGCCATCAAGGTTTGTTAATTTTGCTGAATTTGATCTTTTTGTGATTGATCTCTCCTACTAAAGTTGTTTTGTTTTGACATTGTTCTTCTTTTAATGACTCCTATGCTATTTTTGTTTCAGTAAGAACAAATCTAACACTAAGTTCACCGTCCTGAACCCTGCTATTTCCTTGGCTTCGCAAAAGAAAGCCTGCGAATGAAAAGGTATTTAAGAAACATTTACTCTTCTAATAACAATATTGTTGCCTCTGTTTCTTATTTAACTTGTAATTCGCAGGATGACAAAAATGTTGATAACTCTCCTAAGAGACCTCGCCGTTCTAAGCATGTTGCATCTTCTATTTCATTTCCTTCATTCAAACTCACAACTCCTCCTGCAGTATCTTCGCAGGATAAGCCATCTTCTCTTGCGATATCTTCGCAAGATAAATCAATCCCTTCTTCGCAAGATAAACCATCTTCTCCTGCGATATCTTCGCAGGATAAATCAATTCCTCCTATTCTCACCACCTCTGAAAATCCCACTGTCGATATTCCTGAATTTTCCATCAATGAAGTTCCTCAAGATGGACCCCTTTCTACCTTTACCATCAATGCCTCTGTCTCGCCCCCACTCATTAGTCTTCATCAAATTTCTTCTTCTGGCATTTCTATGACCAAGGATGACTCAATTCTTCATTCTTCTCCCACCATTACCTCTTCATTTGGGTCTGTCCCTCTTACCAAAGAAAACCTGGAGGGGATGGATGTAGCTTTCAAAGTTTTATCAGACATCATGAATGATGTCAAGAAGACCTCCGTTGATCCCATCAGGTTTAGCGTTTGCGAGTCTTTGAGTAAATATTTTGTTCGACAAAATGTCGCAAATGTCTTTAGAACAAGAGGTTAAGACATTGAAGAATAATCTTCAAAACATTTCGCTGGATCATGATAATCTTCGCAAGAAGAATGAAGAATTAAAAGGTATTACTTCCCTTTTTTTTTTTTTGAAGACCTTGTTCGCCTCTCAAGTTTTAAACCAGAAACGAAAAATGGAGATATATCAGTTGGAATCTGTCATTGAAGAAACTCGAATGGATAGAGATGTTTGGATGGAGCAATATAACCAGTTAGATAATCTTCATACATACTGCTGATCAAATAGATAATCTTACCCAAGAGAATGTTCACTTAGTTCAAGCAAGACTCGTTGACTAATGAATTGTCTCATCTCTCTTATTCTTTGAGTAAATCTAATTTGGAGTTGGAAACCTTATCAGATGAGAATGGAACTCTATCTCAAGAGAAGCGAGTTTTATTAAACAAGATGGCGATTGCTTCGCAACAACTTGATGTCTGTCAGAAAATATGTAATGAACAGGAACAATCTCTCTGTTCGCTGAGAAGTAAACTTCAAGAAGTCACTATTGAGAGGGATAAACTTATTCATGGTAGAATAACTTTAAGTGTGAAAACCAGCCAACTGAAAGACCAATATTCCAAGTTAAAAGAATCCTACTCTTCTCTTGCTAAGGAGAATAACTTGCTTGTTTCCAACGAAAAGAGTTTGCGCGCTCGATTAAAAGGTTTGGTTGGAGATAATTTTGACAATGTCATGGATCACCTGGAGAATAGTTGCTTGGCTTTGACCCAACATATTATTTCGCAAAAGGAAGGTAGTCATAGAAATTGACTGCCTCATCTATTCTTCCTTTATCAAGTCTTCAAATATTTTGTTTATATAACTCCTTTTGCTCTTTGTTTTTGTAGAGTCTGAGAGAGATCTTCGCTCCTCCCTTTCTATTCTGGAGTCTAACTATGCCAAGATTCGCAAGGAGAATGCGTCGCTTACTTCTTCTCTTGCTAAGTCTCGCGACCGAGCCGAAAGAAGATTGGATTACCTTATTCATTCCAAACATATCCAGAAAGTAAATCACCGTAAGGCACTTCTTCGCCAATTTCATCTCAAAGCAGAAGTCATCGTGAATAATATACTATTGTCCAAATCTCTTGATCCTGTATCTATCGAACCTCTGGAAGTTGAAGAAGATGAAATCCCTAATTTGCCTGATAGTGATTATGAATACGAAAGTGGCGAGGATGTCGCAAATGAAGAGACGATCCCCTCTAATAATGAAGCTATCAATAATGACCCCAATGAAGGGGTTTCTGGCGAGAATCAATCAACTGGCGAAAATTTGAAAATTGTTGAAGCTGATAAAATTGTCGAAGAATGTTTTACATCTTCTGCTGGCGAGAAGAATGATGTAGAGAATTAAATTTCTTTATAACTTTGTATTTTCTAGCTTCTTTATCTTCATCACTTTTTGCATAAGATACTTTTGAATTCCTTCTGAAGCGCACTTTTTGATAAGAAAGATTAAGTCTACTGTTAAACAATTCTCTTTCCTCCTCTTACTATCGTATGATTGACTTTTTCTTTTGTGGTTTTGCTTATATTCAAATAATTAAGCAAGTCGTTCTGCATTAATATTTGCAAGTTCAGTCTCGCAAGTTTGTTTGCTTACTCTTTTTGTGTGGTCTTGTTTTGCCTTCCTAATTAAAGGTCTTATTTTGCCACCCCTCATTATTGCGACAAAATCGCAGGACGTCTGTACACTTTTATGTAAAGACCCATTGATCTTGCCTTATCGCTTTCTTAGTATTATTGCCTCTACAGGATATTTTTATTGTGACAATATGACAGGCCTAGAAATTCTTGCGAATTTAAAGCCCCATGACATTGTCGTCTTGCGACGAAATCGCAGGATGTCTTTACACTTTCATATAAAGACCCATTGATCTCGTCTTATCCTCGCGTAAGTATTATTGCCTCTTCAGGATCATCGCAAAAATATGACAAGTCTAAATTTTCTTGCGAAAGTTTAGCCTCATGACATTTGCGTCTTAAGACACTTATCAGCTCTCTAATGGAGGGTGCCGCCCTTATCATCTCCATGGTTGCCCCTTCAAGGAGGCGTACATCGGACATACAAGACTAGCTCCTCCCATCCGGTCTTAACAACAACCAGTTGTTTTCGCAGCCTCTTATCCCTTATACCTATAGGGCTTATGGTTACGAGACTGCACCCTAAGTGGAATTTTCTTCGGGCCGAGTGCAGCATGTGCCAAGACTTGCCAAGAATGTCCGAGATACTTCAAATGCCCTAGGCACTCTTGGCTCAACCATGTACCTCGGCGCCTTGGTCATACACTGACTCCTTGGAAGAGACCCTCGGTCGTCCAACCAGGGTATAACCTTATATAGTTGGAAATCCAAGGTATCTCCCCCGGATGGGCTTTATTGACCCCAAATCTTCATGACTCAAGTTTCAGGGGCGGTGTAACCTTTTCCCTGAGCCATGTCAAGAGATACCCCCTTATATGACGCACTTTAGGTCTTACATTTGCCTCTTGCGAAATATCATTAGCGAACTAGGGTGTACACCATAAAGGTTCGTCCCGTTTGTATAAATCATTCATTTTTGATTATCTTTTTGTTTGCGAGATACTCGCACATTCCTTCTTTATTTTATGCAATTTCAGAATCATTCTTTTGCAAAAAACTTTTTTGTTTATGGGTGAAAATTACTCCTGCAGAATTTGGTAATTTGGGGTGTGGATGAGGAATGAATTTAAACCTTAAACAAATGCACTGCGCGGTTAGTGCTTGTAGATTCGAGAGATCAATCTGTGCAAGTCCGGCCTAAACCAAGAAATGGTCGTTCCAGACTTGTTTCGGTCACAAAGTGAAGGAAATGGGGTTGATCTTAGGGAGGGAAGCGAAGAAGGCGTTGAGATTGTGAAGGTGTAGACTTGTTTATGACTTGCAACAGGAAAGTGAACAAGCTTACGATTGGTGTAAGCAGGCTCTGGGTGTTTTCTTGTTATTTTTCTGTGTTATTTGGAAATAGGGCGGAGAACCTATTTATACAAGTCATTGATTCTTATTCACGTCTCTCGTGGGAAGTGGAGGAAGTGGAGTGATGGAGTAGTGGAGTTGTGCGTTGGTGATACACGACCAGCCTTGCCCACTTCTCCTGTTCATCTCTAACCGTCCATGACTTCCTAACACGTTCTTGTGATGGCGCGTTGCACGCTGCACGCTGTAAACCGCCAGACCAATACCCCAGTATGTATCCCCCCAGTTTGTGACATGATTGATGTCTGGAATGTGTGGATCGTGGATCCACGATAGGTAGCATGTAATCTTTGAATTGAATAACTGTGTTATTCAGGAAGTCGATACTTGTGAAGTATCGTGTGTATTTTATGCAGGTACTGCATCATGGTATGGTAAAGTGATGAGTAATGACACCTTACTCACCAATTAACTCCCGACCAGGGCTGTATAACCAAGCTGGTGAAGTTGGACGGATGAGATGATCTTTGAGACACCCATCTGCGACCGTTGATGAAGTTAGGGTTTTGAAGAGGTGCGCGGGCATCACTCTTCAGCTTGGTCGAAACCAAGCATGGGATACAACTTTGGCCTAACCGACCATACATGCGTGTAGATGGCATGATGGTGTAGGCGCCTATACCCCATTACCTCATGAAAGTATGATCTGGGTCACTCAATTCATCCATTGAAATCGAGTGGTCGAGATCGATTTGCGACAAAAAACTAGTGCCGCAAGGGCCGCACGTCACGCCCTCTTCAGCGCACGCGTTCCAAGACGACCAATCTTGGTCGGTCTTGGCCGATTGGCCTGGTGTGAAGGTGGTAGGCTGGTGTTTACGCCTATACTCGAATATCCCATGAAAACGTGATCTCGAGCCATCCAAATCGTCCGCGAAGTTGAGTGGTCGAGATCGGTTGCGGTTTGGGAGGTGTGACCACGCTAGTTTGAGCGTGCGTTTTGGATTAGCCAGGCATGATATGCCTTGGCCGATCGGGTTAGGGAATAGATGGGTCCACGGTGGTCATGCTTGGTATGACCAGGACTCGCTTAATCTAATCTTGGACCCTCCATTCATGCCGGAGAAGATGGACGCTCGTGATGCTCAAAACCCTAATTTTGGGTTTCAAAGCCGTGCGTCATCTCTTGTTTGGGCGACGATTTTGTCACGACCAAACATGGTTGGTCTTGACCGATTGGTCAAGTGTGTAGGCGGGCCCGCGGTGATCGTGTTGACATGCTCTGGGCCCTTTGAATCTATATCTACACCCTCCATCTATACCTGCGAAGATGGATGTTTGAGACTGTTTTGCGACACATGTAATATGCCGCAAACCCTAATTTAGGGTTTTCCGTCCATAATGCTTGGTATGAACGTTTTTGGCAAGCTAGGCCAATGGCCGACCGTGCGGGTTCCGCATTGGTTCGGCAGTGGATATTCCATACCGCTTGGGGGTGATGGAATTGATCCGGGTCATCCAATCATGCTTATGGAGTTGGATAATCGCGATCATATCCGACCGATACGGTCAATCCGGATGCTCAATCGGGCTAGTATAACACACCGAGAGGGGCTCAATCGGCTAGTATAACACATCGAGAGTCGGCACGCACGGGTATTTCGTACATGGTTTCATTATAGTGCTTGGAGGTTCGTGTTACTCTGTAAGAGTAACACTCGGTCGTCATGCCATACCGATAATGAGTACTTGGAAATACAAGGCCGATTAGAAATTCACAGGATGGGATTGTTGCCACATGCTCCAACCCTGGAGGAATTTCATGTATTCACGAGAATGGGATTGTTGCCACATGCTCCATTCTTGGTGAATTAAGTGAGGGAGTATCCAACACTTATTAATGGCTTTATCTTTTACAAGATGTCAGCCGCATAATTTTTTTAGGTTTTTTACAAATTTAACCTTAAATGAAAATTCACCATCAACATTAAGTCCCCGCCTAGCACACAATGGTTACACTATTGTGGGGTAGGCATAAGATGGTGACAAGTTAAAGATAAAACTTTATGAGACAAAGTTAGATGTTACTGGGGAGAGACGGGTCATCCTGTCCTTGGAGTATGTCACGTTCAAAAGGCATCTAGGAGAGCATTCCCCTAGTATGATGTCGGTCTTGCCAGCTTCGGTCGACCTTGCTATGTCTGCTTCGGTCGAGGGCCCACTCCGTGCTTGCTCCGTTTGAATATCGGTCTTGCCAGATCGACCTTGTTATGCCTGATTAGGTCGAGGGGCTATTGCGCCTGCTTTGCTCGATCGTGGGGTTGAATTTCGTGAACATGATTCCCATGACATAAGAGAACCGTGTTGTGCAAATAAATATGGTCCCGCCATATATGCTTGATTGAACGTGGGTCCCATATCGTGTATGCCTGACTGAATGTCACCTTTATACCAGCCTCGTGCCCTTGACCAACACCGGTCTTGAAACTTAAGCAATACCGGACTTGTGACTTTATCAATACCAGACTTGAAGCTTGAGCAATACCAGACTTGAAGCTTGAGCAATACCGGACTTGTGACTCGATCAACACCGGACTTGAAACTTGAGTGATACATGTGACTTGATCAATACCGGTCTTGAGACTTGATCAACACCGGACTTGTGAATTGATCAACACCGGTGTTTGGACCCAATACCAATCTTGTGTACTCCAAAGTGAATGTGTGTTCTATCGTGTGTGACTACACATCTCACGCGTTTTTATACAAGTACTGCTCCTGTCTTTTATTGTAGAATGAAGAAAAGAACTCCTGTTGAGATGTCTTCTGGGGATAATGCTGGTGCCAAGTCAGGAGGTGTTGAAAGCTTCAAAGATATGCCGAACATTGATGATGAGTTGTTCATCGCGCCCTTGAAAATATCCGTACCACAGGATAACCCTCCTCCTATCGACTTCAGGGTTTTTCATGCTCCGCTGGGTCCTCATGAAGGATGAATGAGATGTATGTTGAGCAATGAGTACATCAAAGATAACTTGACCAGAGCGCAGATTATTGATGTAGCTTGAGTGTTGAAACGACTCGAGAGGATGTTAAAGTGGCTTCTGGTGCGAACATTGAGGTGGATCCTTGAGAGAGTGTTGAAGCAGGATTCTGAAGCGAACGTGGGTCCCGGAGAGAGCGTTGAGGTGGCTCTTGAATAGACCATTTAAGCAGCTTCTGCTAGAGGGAGCGTTGAAGTGTTTCCCTCTTCAGTTCGATTTACCCTTGCGAATTCCATGCTTCTTGACTGACCATCTCTCTCATGTTGAAGAATTCCTTGACTGACGGTGAAGGAACTTCATGCTGAGCCTCAGTCCCCAAGCGTGGTTTATATGGTTTGTTCGTAGTGGTTGTTGTCGAGCCAGATATGGAATATCTTGGACATTGTTTCATCATTGTGGGAGTCGTGCATGTGGTACTGGAGTTGGAGTTGACGGACGCGCAGGATGTTGTATCTCGGTGGTTTTCCTCTTGCTTCTTCGTGGAATCTTATGTAAGGTCAAGGTTGTATCGCCTGTTGGTGAGATATATGCCCCTACAAACATTACGAGGCTCTTCATTACCGGCAGGCCTGTTTCTTTCTATCAGGGCATATGTTGTCGTAGATGAGCGTTCAACAGCTCCAGAGGATGACCAAAAGCGCGGATTCTCCAACATAGCATGATAGACATGTACCACTGTCTGATAAAGTGACTCGCCCGGATCTTGCTCGATATGACGCGTGGACATCGTTATCTTCTTGAGGCTGCTCCCTTGAGGTATCGGCTTTGCATCATGCTCGTACATCCTCATCTGGTTGTAGCCGCTACATCCATCCATGGAGGAGAACATACCGTGTCCGCTGGTTGAATCTACTAACATGTCGATGTTAGGTAAAGGAGGATCGTTTTTGGAGCAAGACTTGTTCAAGTCTCTCAAGTCTATGCAAGAGACCGATCTGAACTACAACTGTTTAACCGACTTGGATCCAGGTATGACATGTAGATGATGGGTGACCAATTTTCATCTAAATCCGGCATTTTTTCATATCTCCAAGCGAATATGTCTTGGTACTCTTTGAGAAGTTCCACGAGCTTCGTGCGTTTATCCCTACTCAAGGTTGAGCTGATGGAGATAGGCCTAGGAGATTCCCCAACGATTTCAATCTCATCAGTTGTGGAGTTGGTGCCTTCTTGCAGCTGTTGTGGAGCATCTAGCACTTGTTCTTGTGGTTCGTTCTTTGTTGTAGCATTCCATTGGGTGGAGAGACTGCAGCGCAGTCTCCCCGCTAATTGATAATGGCAATGTCGGATACCGTTTTCCCTTTTCGGTCACGACTCGCCACAAAAGTGCGTTCCCTCTTCGTGTGAACGTGGGTCGTGGCTTCACGGGATGGAGAAGAATGCTTCAAGCAAAGATGCATCGTGGGTTTTAGCTCTCAATGATGCAAGCCGGTCTTCTTCCTGAATTGACGCCCACATGGGGAGTGGGATGCAACGAACTTGTCTGATTCTTTCAGCGGAGCTCCTCCCGTATGTGCTGGTTTGGTTTCCCTCGAAGTCCGTCATTGTGGTAGGCTTATGTACGACCTTGCCTGGGAGAACCTTGGATGTCCCGAGAGTCTTGAGAGTAATCACATTCGAAGATGCTCCTGTGTCGATAAGGGCCGTCTTGAACTCTGAATCCTTGATGCGTGCGGTGACATGTAGGGCACGGTTGTGAACTTCCTCTGGTTGATTGCAGCAAAATGTCTCCGTGCGCTGATTCTTCGAGAGGTGTGAAATTTCGCATAAACTTTCCAGTAGAGAAAATGCTTCCCGATCCACCGGCCTCTGGTTCATAGTGAAACTATTGACTTGACTTGAGGAGGATCGTTGTGAGGATCAATCCCCAGTGTAGGAGTCTCCATGACAGGACCGCTCATATCTGATGTCGCTTCTTTGATCAGGTCCATGGAGGTCCGCGCCGCTGAAGTACCTTCTCCGGTGCGTTGAATGCGTTCCTTTTTTGCTCCAGGGGCTGTCACGGCTCTTGTGGAAATCGATCAGTTAATGTCTTAAGAAAAGTGAGTACCTTTTTCTGAGTTGTGGCCATATCCGTTTGAGTCTTAGCAAGAACTTCCTGCTTCTCCATCAAGTCTGCAACGGTAATGGGGGATGGTCCTCCTTTCGTCCCTCCGGCTCCTCGTCCTGATGAAGGAGTGAAAGTTGTTGCTCTGGTGACCACTGGAGGCGTTACACTTGAGGAGATGCCAGGATTCGTGGCTGCTCTGGCTCTGGGAGGTGTTGTAATATCACTGCTGAGTGATCGAATTGAACATTCCCATCCTCTGTACTCACGTGTTCCTTGATTGATCTCTCCTTCCTCAAGCATTTCTTCACGGCTTCGACAAGGGTCTTGAGACATAAATCTTCCAGCAGGGATCCGTAAGCTGTAGGCTCCATTTCTTTATCCGGCAGACGTTGTGGTACCCGGACAAGTATTTTCCTCTGTGGAGTTGCCTCGAGTCTTTGTTGTCGGCTGGACCATGTTGTTCGTCTCTCCTGAGTCCCCTGTGATTACGCGCTCTTTCTGCATCTCCACTGGGTAAAGGTGTGACTCCTGACTAAGGATCCAGCGTTTCTTGCACTATTTGAGTAGATGCATGCCGACCCTTCTTGTAATTGTGCTGTTATATCATTCAAAAGGCGGAATGACTCGCTCTGTCTTCTAGCGATACCGACTTGATTTGCCAAGACATCCTCCAGCATTCTAGCTACACTTCCCATGATATCTGAACCACCTGTGGTCTCCGAGTGAGGATACATCGCGAGATGGCGAAGAATTGAGAATTCAATTTTTGTAACCGAGAGATCAACCTCCCTTTGTGGTCGCCAATTGTTTATGGGTGAAAACTACTCCTGCAGAATTTGGTAATTTGGGGTGTGGATGAGGAATGAATTTAAACCTTAAACAAATGCGCTGCGCGGTGAGTGTTTGTAGATTCGAGAGATCAATCTGTGCAAGTCCGGCCTAAACCAAGAAATGGTCGTTCCAGACTTGTTTCGGTCACAAAGTGAAGGAAATGGGGTTGATCTTAGGGAGGGAAGCGAAGAAGGCGTTGAGATTGTGAAGGTGTAGACTTGTTTATGACTTGCAACAGGAAAGTGAACAAGCTTACGATTGGTGTAAGCAGGCTCTGGGTGTTTTCTTGTTATTTTTCTCTGTTATTTGGAAATAGGGCGGGGAACCTATTTATACAAGTCATTGAGTCTTATTCACGTCTCTCGTGGGAAGTGGAGGAAGTGGAGTTATGGAGTAGTGGAGTTGTGCGTTGGTGATACACGACCAGCCTTGCCCACTTCTCTTGTTCATCTCTAACCGTCCATGACTTCCTAACACGTTCTTGTGATGGCGCGTTGCACGCCGCACGTCGTAAACCGCTGAGACCAATACCCCAAGTATGTATCCCCCCAGTTTGTGACATGATTGATGTCTGGAATGTGTGGATCGTGGATCCACGATAGGTAGCATGTAATGCTGAATTGAATAATTGTGTTATTCAGGAAGTCGATACTTGTGAAGTATCGTGTGTATTTTATGCAGGTACTGCATCATGGTGTGGTAAAGTGATGAGTAATGACACCTTACTCACCAATTAACTCCCGACAGTGGCTGTATATCAAAGTGGGTGAAGTTTGACGGATGAGATGATCTTTGAGACACCCATCTGCGACCGTTGATGAAGTTAGGGTTTTGAAGAGGTGCGCGGGCATCACTCTTCAGCTTGGTCGAAACCAAGCATGGGATACAACTTTGGCCTAACCGACCATACATGCGTGTAGATGGCATGATGGTGTAGGCGCCTATACCCCATTACCTCATGAAAGTATGATCTGGGTCACTCAATTCATCCGGTGAAATCGAGTGGTCGAGATCGATTTGCGACAAAAAACTAGTGCCGCAAGGGCCGCACGTCACGCCCTCTTCAGGCGCACGTTCCAAGACGACCAATCTTGGTCGGTCTTGGCCGATTTGCTGGTGTGAAGGTGGTAGGCTGGTGTTTACGCCTATACCGAATATCCCATGAAAACGTGATCTCGAGCCATCCAAATCGTCCGCGAAGTTGAGTGGTCGAGATCAGTTTGCGGTTTGGGAGGTGTGACCACGCTAGTTTGAGCGTGCGTTTTGGATTAGCCAGGCATGATATGCCTTGGCCGATCGGGTTAGGGAATAGATGGGTCCACGGTGGTCATGCTGGTATGACCGGACCTGCTTAATCTAATCTTGGATCCTCCATTCATGCCGGAGAAGATGGACGCTCGTGATGCTCAAAACCCTAATTTTGGGTTTCAAAGCCGTGCGTCATCTCTTGTTTGGGCGACGATTTTGTCACGACCAAACATGGTTGGTCTTGACCGATTGGTCAAGTGTGTAGGCGGGCCCGCGGTGATCGTGTTGACATGCTCTGGGCCCTTTGAATCTACATCTACACCCTCCATCTATACCTGCGAAGATGGATGGTTGAGACTGTTTTTGCGACACATGTAATATGCCGCAAACCCTAATTTAGGGTTTTCCGTCCATAATGCTTGGTATGAACGTTTTTGGCAAGCTAGGCCAATGGCCGACCGTGCGGGTTCCGCATTGGTTCGGCAGTGGATATTCCATACCTGCTTGGGGGTGATGGAATTGATCTGGGTCATCCAATCATGCTTATGGAGTTAGATAACTGCGATCATATCCGGACTGATACGTTCAATCCGGATGCTCAATCGGGCTAGTATAACACACCGAGAGGGGCTCAATCGGGCTAGTATAACACACCGAGAGTCATCCTGTACGGGTATTTCGTACATGGTTTCATTATAGTGCTTGGAGGTTCGTGTTACTCTGTAAGAGTAACACTCAGTCGTCATGCCACACTGATAATGAGTAATGGAAATACAAGGATGATTAGAAATTCACAGGATGGGATTGTTGCCACATGCTCCAACCTGGAGGAATTTCATGTATTCACAGAATAGGATTGTTGCCACATGCTCCATTCTTGGTGAATTAAGTGAGGGAGTATCCAACACTTATTAATGGCTTTATCTTTTACAAGATGTCAGCGCATAATTTTTCCGGTTTTTTACAAATTTAACCTTAAATGAAAATCCACCATCAACACTTTTATATGAATTCATTTCACTTTATTCATTTAAGAGTACTTCGCAGTTTAATCTTCTTCCCCAATCTTTTATGGGTAATATCTCTTCAGATATAATCTATTCCATGGTCTATCCAATTTGTGGCCCACATCTTTGCCTTCAGGATCCATCAATCTATATGCCCCTGTTCCAACTATTTCCTTAATGATATAAGGTCCATCCCATTTTTCGCTAGCTTGCCGCCACTTTCTCGCTAATATGCTGGCGTTTCTCTCAATACTAGATCACCTGGTTGAAATTCTCGTGTCTTGACACGTTTGTTATATTCTCTGGCTAATCTTCGCTGATAATTCTCCATATATTGTAGTGCTCTTTCTCTTTTCTCTTCTAATTCATCTAGCTTGATTAAAATGTTACCCGCACTAAGATTTTTCTCCCAAGCCTCTTTCTTTGTGGTTGGAATCATAATTTCTGTTGGAAGTACAGCTTCAACTCCATATGTTAAACAAAAAGGTGACATTCCCGTAGCTTCTCGTCTGGTTGTATTGTAAGCCCAAACTGCATTATGCACTTGTTCACACCATGCTCTATTATGTCCTTCTAACTTCTTCTTCAATATGTCTGCGATTGTTTTGTTTGTGGCTTCTGCCTGTCCATTAGCCTGTGGGTATAAAGGAGTTGATTTCCCACATTTTATCTGAAACGCATTAAGCAACAATTCTATATTTTGTCCTTCAAACTGCTTCCCATTATCAGATACCAACTGTGCGGGAATTCCAAATCTGCATATAATATTCTCGAATATGAAGGTAAAGATATCTTTATCGCGAATGTGTTGTACCGCTTTTACTTCTGCCCATTTCGTGAAATAATCTGTAGCGACAATTAGATATCTTCTTTGCACTGTTCCTGGTAAAAATGGTCCTACAATGTCTAAACCCCACTTTCCAAAAGGTCATACACTTGTTGAAGAATTTAGTGGTGCCCCTGGTGCATGTATTTTCTTTCCGTGCCTTTGACAATCTTCGCAACGCCTTGATATTTGTTTCGCATCCTCATGCATATACGGACAATAATAGCCCTGCATTTTTGCCTTATGTGCTAAAGATCTTCCACCACTATGATTGCCAGCATCCCCACTGTGCAACATCTTTAATATTGTTTCTCCTTCTTTTCGTGTTAAACATCTAAGCGAGGGTCCATTAAAGGATCTTCGATATAACACCCCATCTCTTAGTTCATAATTTGTTGCACGGCTTTTTAATTTGTGTGTCTCTAATCTGTTTCTTGGTGTTTCCCCTTTCATCAGATATGCATGAAGTTTCACTCTCCAATCTTCATCGCAGAGTACATGTGTTCCATCTTCTATAAGCATCACATCTGTCTCTTGCTCTTCCTCTTTATTAATTGATGGTGATAGAAGTGTCTGTATTTTTATGCATCTCGCAGCTGGATCAGTCATCATACTTGATATAAAGGCAAAATCATCTGCGAGTCTATTATCTCTCCTTGATATATGTCTCCATCTTATTTTTGGAATCTGTATTGACAATTCTTCAACAAGTTTCTTGTACCTTTTCAAAGATGGTTCATTTGTAGTATATTCTTCTTTTATTTGGCGAATAGCTAATTGTGAATCACTGGTGATTCTCACATTTTCCAACTTCATTTCTATTGCGAATCGCAGAGCATGTATTATCGCTTCATATTCTGTTTCATTGTTGGTAGACGCAAACTCCAATCTGAAATAAAATGCTATTTTATTGCCTTCTGGCGAAACCAAAATGATCCCAACTCCATTGCCTTCCCCATTTGACGATCCATCTACCAATATTTCCCACCTGTTTGGCTCAAGTTAACAAATCTTTTGGATCTCCATGGTCTTCTTATATATCCATCATTTCTTCCACTGCTTCATCCTCTTCCAAAGGAAACTCTGCTAAAAAGTCTGCAACAACTTGTGATTTTGGTGAAGATAGTATTTCATATTTGAGTTTGCAATGAGTTACTTGAGCATTCCATCTCTCAACCCTTCCTGATCTTTTTGAGTTTTTCATTACCGACTCAATCGGTACTTTTGTCATCACCTTTACTGTGTGTGCTTGGAAGTATATGCGAAGTTTAAATGTTGCATAAACTAATGCCAAAATTAGTTTTTCAATTTTTGAATAATTCCTCCCCGCGGCATTGAATGTTTTGCTGATGTAATAGATTGGCTTTTCCACTCCTGCGTCTATTCGCAATAATACTGCACTTAATGAATGCGAGGTTGTCGCAAGGTAGATTAATAATTCCTCTCCTGGTTTTGCTTTTTGTAAGATTGATATATCCATTAAATGTTCTTTTATTCCTTGCAAAGCTTTCTCACATTCATCAGTCCATCTAAATTTCGTTCCCTTTTTGAGTATGTTGAAAAAATGCTTACATTTGTCGGATGATCGCGAGATGAATCTTCCTAACGAAGCTAATAGTCCATTTAACTTCTGCACATCTTTTACCGTCGCTGGTGTTTGCATATCTCGAATCGCTTGTACTTTCTCTGGGTCAACTTGTATTCCTTCTTTTGATACAATGTAACCTAAAAAATTTCCTGATGCAACTCCAAAGGTACATTTTTCTGGATTTACTTTGATGTTAAAATGCCTCATTTGTTCAAAAATTTCCCTCAAATCCTGTACATGATCTTTTGCTTATTTACTTTTTACTAACATATCATCCACATATACCTCTAGTGTTTTGTGTATCCACTTCGCGAACACTTTTTCTACCATCCTTTGGTACGTTGCTCCAGCATTTCGCAAACCAAATGGCATTTTTGTATAACAGTATAATCCTCTTGGAGCGAAGAAAGCGGTATGTTCTTGGTCTTCTTCTGCAAGTGGAATTTGATTGTAACCTTTGTATCCATCAAGAGATGATATCCTTTCATTTCCCGCCGCTGATTCGACCATTTGCGGAATATCTGGCAAAGGAAAGCTATCTTTTGGACAAGCTTTATTGAGATCAGTAAAATCTATGCAAATTCTTATTCCTTTTTTCTTCTTTGGGACTACGACCATATTTGCTATCCATTCGGGATACTTTGCTTGTCTAATGATTCATGCGTCTACCATTTTCTGCAATTCTTCTTCTATTTGAGGATGGTATGCTGTTGCGATTTTTCTAATTCTTTGTTTAAATGGTCTTGCATTTTTGTCAATCTCCAATTTATGACACGCCACAGATGGATCTATACCAGGCATTTCATCCATGTCCCATGCGAAAATATCTTTGTAATCTCGCAATAAATCGACAGTTCTTCTTTCTTCATCTATATCCATTTTAGTCCCAATTTTTAACATCTTGGGGTCTTCTTCAGTTCCGACGTTCACTTCCTTTGTTGGCTCTGCCGCAGTGTAGCTAGCCTTCGGTTCTCCCATTGGCGTTGGTCCTTTTATTTCCCTCGCAGGTTCATTCTCTTCTTCCGAGATTTCGCCAGGTATTCCTTTTCCTTCTTCTGCTCTTATCATGTAAGTTCTAAATTCTTCTTCCTTTTTCACTGCTCTTGCCATCTTTTTGCGATCTTTTCGCCTCTTCATCTGTTCTTCATAATGTTTTACCTCGATTTGATGATATATCTTTCCTTTATCGAGGTCTCCTCTGATTTCGCCAATCCCACTCGGCATAGGAAATTCAATTTCTCCCAACAGAATTCGCATTTTTATTTCCCCTTTAGGTTTTGTTATAGATTTACCGAAACCATGGATAAGATATGTTGAGGAAATCATTTATTCATTTTTATACCCCAATTCTTTATAAGCATGATAAAACATTATATTCACTAAACTCCCTGTTTCCACCAAAGTTCTATTTATTGCCCATTCTTCCACTGTTTTTGTTAATTCTCCTTCTTCTTTGCTTGCGCTTATCGTAATCACTAGTGGAGATGTATGATTTAAATTCTCTCTTGATATCTCCGTTGCTGTGAACATAATCTTCTGTTTTTCCCATTCTTTCAAGGGTGACGCCTTCTCTGATGTTATAATTTTCTTTCCTTCAAAATCTCTTTTGTGTATTCTCCCTCTGATACTTTCATGAAATTTATTAACCATTATCTTTGTAATCATACTACATTCCAATTATCCATTACTCTCTTTGATTCTGGCTTTCTCCAATTTATCCATCATACTCCTGATTTGAACAATTTTAATGACAATATCCAATCCCTTATCTTCAATCAGTCCCTGTTTCTAGCGCCAATATGTAGTTGCAGGAAATCCTACACTACACCCCTCACAATAATCTATACAATCAAATATTTTTTAGAATGAACAATTGTAAGTTTTATTGATTAAAATCTTAAAATGTTTACAAGATGAAATGGAAATCAGTTAAAGAACTACAATCACTCTAAACTTTCTCTCTCCTAATGACTTGCCCAACACTCGAAGAATCGATCCTTTACAATAGGCCTGCTCGGCTCCTTATATAGGGTATTACATAATGGATGACAGCTAAGCTGTCCTTTATTTTCGGGAATGACTTGCGAAATATCGCAACTGTACAAATATATAATCTCACAACTCTCCTAGATCTCGCTAGGTCTTCACATCTTTCTCGTGTTTTGGCTATCGTCATTCTTTGCGTCATTTATATTACTTATCTGCGATACTTTCGCAATGCTGTCGTTTATTGATCTCGCGAGGTATTGTAGTCGCGATTCTGATCCTACAGTTAACTTGTAGTAGGCTAGAGTCTGTAGCGGCTTAATATAGTGTGGTGTTCAAATCTGGACTAGGTCCCGGGGTTTTTATGCATTTGCGGTTTCCTCGTTAACAAAACTTCTGGTGTTATTTCTTTTCCGCATTATATTTATATATATAATTGAAATATCACAGGTTGTGCGTAGTTCAATCAATTGGTAAATCCAACCTTTGGTTGTTGATTGAAATTGCTTGACACTTGAACATTGGTCTTTTGTTGATTCTAAAATTAAGTCTCTTGAAGAAAAATATGCTCATCTCATTGATGAACTTGAGAAATCTCTTGATCAAGAACGAGAACTCTACAGTATCGTTGAGTCCTTCTCTAACAATATCGAAAACCTTGTTGAAGAAACTACCCTACAAGGTGAAAAGATTAGTGTTCTTGCAAATATTATTAAAGAAGATTCAATTAGAGAAAAATGTTTGATCGAGACTCATTCACCAGATCTGAACAACATTCGTGTTGAAAAAAAAAACTAGTTGCATCATTTCTTCTAGCCCAGGAACAGTGAAAATCCTTGGAAAAGGAAAACTATATTTTAATGAGTAAAACTTCTTCTGTGCCAATCACTAATTCTCATGTGGGATTACAGTACATGGAGAAAATTACTCCAAAGCAAGCGTCTGCTAAGAAATGTTTACATAACTTGCAGTCTTCTAATAGGGATACGAATTTAAAACAGGTTCCTTCCGATGTCTCTCTTCCACGAACCTGTTCTTTCTGCGGGAAAAGAAATCATTATGATTCATATTGTTTTACTAGAAAGAAATAGATTTCTAATCTTCAAAATCTAATTCTTTTTACCGTCGGCAAAGTGAATTTTCTGACGAAATCTACAATGGATTTCATTCCTGCAGAAAACCATAATTCTCATGCACAATGTTTTCAAAGTCACACTTCTAGAAATCTCTACAGGAATCGTGTCCCTCTTAATGGTGCTAATTTTTGAGCTACAAATGTACACGTTCCCAGTGCTAGTGAGAATAAGTCTGGTAGACCTAAGTCTAGGAAATGGAATTGTCTCAATTCTGACCCTCTGGAACCAATCTCTAGAGGTCCTAGATTTAATCCTCAGAAAAATCCTTCTGATGGATACTCAAAAAGGTTGATGACTTATTCCTCTGGGATAATAAATAACCGAAGGAAGGTAAGGAATACAAGGCTCAAACATTCAGATGGTATTTAAAACTTATCTCTCAATATTCATGGTGGGATTACATCTCACTTTGCTACCTAGCTCTAGGTAACTTCATCCTTGTATCTAACTTGAGAGTTGCAAGGATGATATTTGCGAGATGCGCATGTCTACTGGGTTACCATCTGTCTTGTGTTTGAATTGTTTTCTTCTTTTGTGAATATTGAGTCATATCTTGACTCCTAGTAACTATTGTATCTTTTTCATCTTGCAATGTTTTAGATTTATTTATTTAAATTCTAAGTTATTTGAAAGATGATTTTTGCAGTATTAATCTTTATTGGTTTCATATATTGCAAATAATGTTATGGGATATGTGTGTTTACGTAAGTGAACTATGATTGTCCCATATATGTCAAAAGTTAAGTCTATTATGTCTTTATGCAAATATTAATAAAAGATATAATGAACTTTTGAATATTCTGCAGTATTGATCTTTCCCTGATCCACTTCTATGTGAAAGTACTGTATGGCTCCGTAAGTTTTCTTATGTTGAGCATTTCCGATTAAATTAATCATTAAGGTCTTCTTGTGGTTAATTTAATTGAGTTTTCTAGATACAAATTCATGTTTCATGTGATTTGTTAATTTCCAAAGAAATCATTCTTTTCTTGTAAAAGTAAGGTCGCTCTTGTTGTTCTTTCGGGAATAATATTTTACGGGGGGGGGGGAGTTCTTAATTGAACTTGTGCTTAATTGTCAAATCTTTGTGGGGAGCGCGGCTGTGGAATATTGTAGGAGTTATCTTGTATCATTATAAAATCCTTGATGAATATACTAAGTTTCGACTATGTGAAATCATAGAAACAAAGTTGATATATTCTCTTTTAGTCATGAATAATCTCTTTGAGAATTTCATTATGATCCCGCAATTTTTCGTACCTTTGCCAATTTCTATTGATAAAAAGGGGGATAATTATTTGGTAGTTCACACTACATACATATGGTTTACGGATCATTATGTAAGGGGGAGTGGTTTTCATTGTGAGACGAAGTATTGACTAAGGGGGAGTGATACATATCACCATTGTAGTTGCAGGATTTCCCACACTACACCCCTCACTCAAATCTGCTAAATCAACTCATTTGAAGATGAAGAATGATATGTTTATTAATTGTTTTCTTGAAAGATTTACAAAGAAATGTAGAACAAAGCTAAAGAAATTACAATCACTCTTCACTTTCTCTCTCCTAATGACTTGTTTCACAATTCAAAAAGACCTCCCCCACAACAGACTTACTCGACCCTTTATATAGGGTATTACATAGTGGATGACAGCTATTCTGTCCCTTATTTTCGAATCGTCTCGCGAATGCTCGCGAATGTACAATCTGTTTGCCTTCGCGACACTCTTAAATCTCGCCAAGCCTTCACACTTTCCTCATGTTCTAACTGTCGTCATCTATTATGTCATTTATTTACTTCCACGCGACTCCCTCGCGACACAGTCGTTTATCAACCTCGCGAAATATTGGTGTTGCGATATTCTGATCCTACATCTTGCCTCTTTTTCCTTGAATATCGCTTGGAGAGCGATTTTTAAGGAAAAATTATGATGATCTTTGACATTTGTTGATGAAGGAACGAGCGAAAGAATACTGGACTTGAAAAGTACGTACTTGCCTCTATTCTTTTGCGACGTTCCGAAGCTTCGCGAAGTAAACAAGAAGTAATATATCTTCAATTCCCCACAGAAATTTTATTCCTTGAATCTTGGGATGACCGTTTACACGTGTCTAAAATTACTCTTTTTACCGGTATATTTAATGTTATCCGGTCACCCTTTTTCTTCTATTTAAAGGAAAATTGCTTATTAAAACCATTCCTTCTCTTCTTCTATACTTTCTTCATCGTCTGCAACCATTTCCTCGCTCTTCATCGTCTCCGCAACTATTTCCCGCTATTCATCTTCATCCTCTTCTTTTTATTATCTTTCTGTTATTGTTTTCATGGCATCCAGGTTCGTTATTTTCATTGATTTTGATTATTCTCTTGATTGATCTTCCCTATTGAAATTACTTCATCTTGATTTTGTTCTTCTTTTGATATCGCCATTTTTGTTTCAAAGCCAAGAACAAGCCCGACTCTAAATATACTTTGTGGTGAACCCTAACATCCCCACCGGTTCGCAACCAAAATCTTCTTCGCAAGTGAAGTCTCTCGGCTTCTAAAAAACAACCTCGCGAGTAGTAAGGTATTTTTAGGAATATTTACTCCTTTAATAGCGATTTTATTGCCTCTGTTTCTTAGTTGATTTATTATTCGCAGGATGATAAGAATGATAGATCTCCCAAAAGGTCTCGCCATAATACATTTGATGCCTCACCGCTTTGCTCCAACCTGTTCCTTTCTCGGGATTCAAGCATTCTTCTTTCCCCACGATGTCTTCGCAAGGCAAATCTCCTATTACAGCGACCTCTTCGCAAGATAATCCCATTCCTTCTTCTCAAGATATGTACCATTCCTACAGGCGTCATCGCAGGATAAATTAATCCTCGAATTTTCCGCGAATAAAATTCTTCGAGGTCATGCCTATTCCTACTTTTACTTTTACCTCGCCTCCACCTACTGATCAAATTCCTCCCATTGGCGGTCTTATAACTATGGGCGACTCAACTTTTCCTTCTTCCTCTACTATTTCTTCTCCCTAAAAATCTATTTCTCTTAGCAAAGAACATTTAGAAGGGATGGATATAGCTTTTAAAATTTTATCAGATACTATGAATGATGTTAAGAAAGCCTCCACTGATCCCACCAAATCTAGTGTTTTCGAGTCTTTGGGCAAACATTTTGGTTCCGATACTATATCGCGAGCATCCTTGGAACAAGAAATTAAGACCTTGAAAAATAGCCTTCATAATACTTCACTGGATCGCGATAACCTTCGCAAGAAGAATGAAGAATTAAAAGGTATCTTTGCACCAGAAACGTAAGATGGAGATATATCAA